>JAMPIV010003725.1:1170000-1345911 GCA_024509875.1 Oreohelix idahoensis | reverse complement strand
CCTGTCCATTCCTAACTCTTTCGCAGTCTGTACAGCAAGCAGATCGAAATTTTGGCCAGGGATCCGCCATTTTCTAACAGGTAAATTTATATAATGTCTAACTAAACAATACAATCTGATATATTACTTATCCAAAGACACCACAGGCACCGTGAGCTCAACCTTATTTAATTCCACCCAAGGATACCTTTTAATTCTTATATTCCCTGAAGTGAATTACCCCCAACATTTTTAATAGGGAAAGATTCAAAATCCCGGGAGCGAGACCCCAATATATGTGGTAAAGTGGGATGATATAAATATTTATAGGGGACTTAGTGTACTGACTGAGATCAGCTGTGAATGTATCTGTATCTAATAGGTGTAGTGTTTTACAGATAACCTTACTTGCTACCACATTTATAACTCAGTCAGAATTATTCTGGAATATTGTGATGACTACGTTGAATGTCTAGGGTTATGTAAATGATGAAGTGTAAGTCACAACAACAACAGACAGATAAACAATTTAATTTATTCCACCACACTTGACAACACTGTGACACTCACACACATTTAACATTCTATAAGACTATCTTAAATGAGTCACTGGTAAAGTTTCAAATATATATGTATTAATTACTTTCACTAATATATGTCCTGATTCAACTACAAAGTGAACCAGGAATCACAATCAATTGTAATCACAATTTATATATACATAATTTATAAATATGAACTTAGTAGTGACATATTGTATTAGTATTATCCTATGTGTGTCAGTTGTGTAGTAGTACTATGAGGTACTACTGGTTTTGTTTTTCAAGCTATGTTGTTATTTGTCATCATGACTTCAAGTGTTTGTTTATCTGGGAAATAGTATGGGGAAAAAGTTCACAGTTCCTGTCAATTTAAACAAGGTATTGTCCCTCTTTTTTTACTAAAATGTCAATTTTTGAGGGGACACATAATGTTGAGCTCCACTGGCCACAGAGGCTTAACTTTCGTGATGGCGGCAGGAAAAGACTCCTCTGCTCGATTGCTCCCCTGTGTTCTGGAGACACCTCACTAGTCGCTATCTGGACCCAGGAGTATGCTGTCAGCCTCCAGATTCAGCAAAGCTCAGACCAGGTGCTGCTCAATAACTTTAGGCCCACAGTCCCTGAAACAAGAAGGTTGTACCTCCTACTTCATAACTAATTTATAATCTATTTCCAGACTGAACACAATACATAACAAACACTGAGTTCAGAGCGGTAGGCCAACTGTCAGCTTCATCTGAAATAATTTACACCAGTATACTCCTCCCTAATGGTCACTACGCCTCTGCAATTCCAGCATTAGTTCTTTCTAGTCAATAAGATAGGTGTCAGTGTACTGTTTGGCAATTCCATGCAGTTTTACTTTTCTCCGACACCTTCTGTTCAGGTTGGAGCACTATATAGGCTTTGCCTCATGTTCGCTACTGAACCACACACATATACAGACATAAATTATCAATTTACATTCAATTTTCATTTAAAAGATATTGAATATATCAAGCTTACCACAATTCATGGAATAATACACAGTTACGTTGACTGGCAATGAATATAGCACAATTTCGATCTGCCGATGTCCCAGGCTTTTATTTAGAAAAATATGCACTGGCGCTCAACGCACTGGTTCTTTAGTAAGTTTATTTGAAAAATGTGGTACTGAACTAACGCTCCTAATTGCCTATATTGGCGGGTCTAACCAATCGAGCCATGTTTACACAAGCGTTTGAAAAAAAGTACCCTTCCTTCCGTCTCCCCTAACAACAAAAGATAGTATTTGTAGCCCGACTAATCGTGTTTAGCCTTACATTTATTGCGCTCCAATCAAATAGGATTTAACATGGGGACCTATTTCCCGTACAATGGTGGTTTTAAAATCTGCCACTGAGCGATTCTGATTTTGGTGTTGTCTGACACCCTCACTATTTCTTTTGGCTATAATTTGTTAATTCCTAGACTATTTGCATAACGTTTAACATATTCTTTGTCAGCAAGTCCTAAGGAACCCAAATATATAAATTTAATGGGGCTAAGGGGCTGCGTTCAAAATATGTATTTTCTTCTACCTCCCGTTCACTTCGATCGATGTGGTGTCTGGGTACTGTAATGTTTTCAAACGTAAACCAGTATAATGTCATGTTTCCTAATAAGCGTTTTTCAGGTTTTTTAAAACCTAACTCTCGTATGGGTAGTGTTTTTTATCACTGTCGATTTGAAAAAAAAAAAATTAGTGCTTGTGGCCTTACACGCGTGATGACTTTAATTGTATAGTGAGACTCGTGTTTAGTGTTGTATGCGTCCCGGCTTTCAGCCCTCCCTTTCTTTCTATCCTAAGTCCATCTGTCCGTTCGTTTATGGTAACTTAGTGTATAAAATGACATGAATGGAATATTAACACATTAACTACCGAATTGAAAAACACACTGTGGCCGAATTAAATTTTTTTCTAATTTTCATCCTGAAGGTGTTTGCACAAAGTAAGCTGTAGTTTTCGTAATTGTTTACATATTTTTATGAATTACACGTCATTTTAAAGACAAATGAATGTACTATTACAATAAACACCGGTTGTAACTCTAATAGATGTTGTTGCTATTTAACGGCCCTCCGATGGCCGAGGACTTGCAATATTTTCACAATTATAACTGCTTGCGCCCCATCTCTATCAAAATCACAATTTCAATCAATGTGCACACCGTTTTCACTCTTCTCCTCGTCACTAGATCTATCAGTCAATTGTTGAAACACGTTTCTAGCCGTTAGACGAGATGTACACGCACTTTTTGTAGTCCTGTCACTAGTTGCCACGAAAAACAGTTTTACACGATTTGGTAACTAACCCAAAACGCTGAAAAATATGAACATAATATCAATTTTTCCAGCATCAAGGAACAAAACCAACTAGTAGGTCCCGACAGGGAAAATAAACAAAGAGTTAACAATCCTTCCGCTTCTGTGGAAACAAAACACAATTGTGTCTTTATGTCTCCGCTCATAAAACTGGGGATATTTATAAATCCACTGAAGACTCTATCCATACGCCATGTTCACACACAAAAAACAAGATAGGCTGTAGATTAACTCTGTCTATATTCTGACCACTAATGCACGCAGGGGTCGTACTGCCCAGAAGATATAACAAGTAGAGGTCAACCCAGGGCAACTTTCTGTATTGACGCTCTTATCCGGATCGGCAAATTAAAACAGGCGTGCCTCGTAAATGGTACTCGATGCGTAATCCGGTTGGGTCTGGTTTGATACCTTTTGTTTGAACTGCGTACTCCGTTTAAGAACACAGTAAGATAATTTCAATTAAGCTGGCGATGATGTGTTGATGGACATGCTGGATGCCACTAAGCTCTGACTAGTACTAACTTGGCGAGTAGGAAACCACTACTGCACAATACTTGACGTCAGGCAGAGTTGTTGGTTCTACACTGCCGTGAAGGGTATTCAAGTAATTTTTCCACCTGCTCAGTGAGGAAGTTAAGCGAAATATAGTTGACAGGTACTTGTTGACACTCGTCATGTTATCTGCTTACTGGATAACCGTTTGGCAGAAGGGAGAATGGTGCATTCCCTCCGTTGCGTACGTGTAGTCCTGTGCTTTAACAGTGGGGGTTACCTGGAACTAAGACCAAAAATACACCCATTACCTCAAGCAAAATAAAATCATAACTTTAATGTTATACTACAGTATTTGTTTTATTATTGCTAGGCGAGTCTGTATTGTCTCTTTCCACACGAGTTGTCCTCCTGTTACTTCTACAATATCAATTGTCAACATGCATCCTGCATAGGCTAATATATGTGTGTGAGCGTTTGCTCTGACAGAAAAAATCGACTCAATGTCCTCTTCCAACTCAATATATGGGTTGTCCAACCATGTAGTCCCCGTTGAGAGGATGTACTATTTAGTTTACACCATTACGTGAATTTACGGAAAATATAAGCACTAGATCATCATCATCATGTGCCGTATTCTTTCCAGAACGTTGTCTCCATTACAGCTGCTCTGAACGCATCACGATTCTGGGCAAGCACTAGATACATTACACAATTAACTGTATGCGCCCCGTGGGGTCGATACACAACAGGAAAAAGTAATAACCTCCCAAAATGGAATACATACAAGTGCAATGTTTATGCTATTATGATACACTGTGACTTTACATGGTATAGGATTCTTTCGCTGGCCAGTGGTTAATTTTATAGACTGCCTTGTAAGTTACATCTAAACTACACAATAGCCATTCCATGGTTCCACACCCTGCCATGAGAAGTTCCTCCCAAAAATAAAATAACTGACTACCTTCCACCATTCAGTCGTTATAGCGAAAGCACGTTACTAGTCAGATTTATATGAATAATATACACAACTGAAATTCCCCACACGTAATGTCAGCTTAAGCTTACCATTTAACCCATTGTAAACACTAACAAAGCTATGAGGCTCTAAACATATTAAGCATCTGTTAGCTTAGGTTGTTGACAGCGCTACATTGGCACTGAATAAATTACTGAGGAGTTGTCACAGAAAAAAAACCGCAAGTCACTGCTATCAGTTATATGTACACTAATAACTAAGCATATATGAAATGACAAATGTCAACTCACCCCGAGACACCCAGAGTTTTAACGAAATGGTCGAATCTTATGCTGACAATTGCATGTGTCTCATTCGGATTATCCTCGGGTCCAGTTTGCTAACGAATGCAAAGACAACTAAAATCTATCAGGCTATATAGTCCAGAAAGGGACGCTGACCTAGCCATCTGCATTCGCATGCTTTGCGCAGGTGTTCGGGTTGTTCCGCTTTCTAGCGTATCCCCGAGTAACATAAACATTAGTCTAGAATCTACATCAGAGAAACCAAAATTCCTTGTAATTCCTTAGGTTTCCCAGCTTTCAAAGGGTTGACTCTCAGCGCCGCTCAACTTCAAGAGACCCTATTAAGGCTGAAGTTCGTGCATCGGCTAGAGTGGTCAAAACATTATTACGTGTGAGGACCTTCCCCGGGGCTGGCGTCATACAAACATGCAAGCAGGTATGTCTTCTGCAATGTTATCATATGCTGGCTAGCGCTGACTACTGAGGACCGAGAAATGAATTTATAGTGAGGGCCAGAAGCGAAATCAAAAGCCAGACACGCCTTGGGGTGGGGATGGGGGGACCCGAAAATAATAAGACTACAGCCGCGTTTTATATTTATATATATATATATATATATATATATATATATATATATATATATATATATATATATATATATATATATATATATATATATATATATATATATATATATATATATACATATATATTTATACATATATATATACTGTATATACTGTATATACTGTATATATATATATATATATATATATATCTATATATACTGTATATACTGTATATACTGTATATACTGTATATACTGTATATACTGTATATATATATATATATATATATATATATATATATATATATATATATATAGATAGATATATATATATATATATATATATATATATATATATATATATATATATAGTAGAACTCCATTTATCCGAACCCCAATTATCCGAACATCCAATTATCCGAACACTTTTTCCAGAAAAAAAAAAAAATCAGTCTCCACCAGTCACGTTAGACTACAGTTCTGAATCTTTTGATGCGGCAAGCTTCAAATGTGTGCGAACAATTTGTAGACAATGAGATGGGCTAATGGACGGTCGCTTACGTACATGAAGTCAGTTAGATCATAAAGTCCGTTAATATCTGGTTTACCAATCCAGTGTACGTGTGAGTTCTAGGCAGAACACTGGCTAAACAGACAGTTCAACTTAAAATAATTGTGTCTGCTACTACAGCAGAATAATTTTGGTGTACACGTATTTCTCTGTGCGACCTGGCATCTTCCAGTAGGCCTAAAGCATATAAAAGGAACCGCAATGTTTTGTCAATTGAAACGAAAACAGAAATTATCAAGAGACTAGGAAAAGGTGAAACTGTGTCTTCATTTGCGAGGATTTTCAATGTTGAGAAAGCTACCGTCTCTGACATCAAAAGTAACAAGGATAAAATTATGAGTTTTGCATCGAAATTGGATAGTGAAAATGGGTCGAAGAAACATAAAACCATGAGAAATGCGAAAGATTTGAAATTGGAAGAGGCTTTGTATATATGGTTTGTGCAAAGAAGAAGCAAAGGGGAACCTATCTCTGGCTCTCTATTGTGTGAAAAGGCACTTCAGTTCAACAGTCAACTTGACGGTCCTCCTGACTTTAAGGCAAGCCAGGGATGGTTAAGAAACTTTAAATCTCGTCATGGCATACGAGAATTGGAGATTCAAGGGGAATCTTCATCTAGCGATGCAACTGCCGCTGAAAATTTTAAAGAAACATTCTTGGCTTTTTTGGAAGAAGAAGGTTATTTACTCGATGATGTGTATAATGCCGATGAGACTGGCTTATACTGGAAATCATTGCCTCAAAAATCACTTGCATCTCAGCGCGAAGCAGCTGCCCCTGGGTTTAAAAAGTGCAAAGAGAGAGTAACAATTTTGGTAGCCGCGAATGCCAGTGGAAGTCATCGTTTACCGGTGCTAATGATCGGCAAAGCCAAAAAAAACACGTTGTTTAAAGAATGTGACATGTCTCCCATTGTGCTACAAAGCACAGAAGAGTGCTTGGATGAATAGTGAAATATTTCTTGATTGGTATACAAATCAGTTCATCCCAAATGTGAAGAGGTTGAAAGAACAAGAAAAGAAAACTGGAAAAGTAATTCTTCTACTGGACAATGCACCATCTCATCCAGAGACGGATACATTGAATGCAGTTGATGCAAATTTTAAAGTAATTTTTCTGCTTCCCAATGTAACAGCACTGATTCAACCAATGGATCAGGGTGTTATAGCAAAGCTTAAAAAGATGTACAAGAAGGA
Source organism: Oreohelix idahoensis (assembly GCA_024509875.1). NCBI lineage: Eukaryota > Metazoa > Mollusca > Gastropoda > Stylommatophora > Oreohelicidae > Oreohelix > Oreohelix idahoensis. Next base: position 1,338,948 of record JAMPIV010003725.1, on the reverse strand, counting down.
AGTCCTGCGTCGTTTATTGTTGGCTGAAGATGAAGAAAGTGTGGTGGCGTTTTCAAAAAAAAGCTTAATCTCAAAGACTGCTGCTATATGTAAGCTGATGCTTGGACCACCCTGTCACAAGATAATCTCAACAAGGCTTGGAATAGATTGCTTGGGAAAAAAGGAGGAAATGAAACTACTGCAGTGGACACAAATGATGATTGTATAAATGAAGTTGTGGAACTGTTTCAAGCAATGCCCGGATTTTCGGACTGTGACAAAGATGATGCACACATGTGGCTAGAAGATGATAATGATTCTGGTTTTCAGTTTTTGAATGACGAAGAAATTTTGTCTTTTGTGCAAGAAAACCAAATACATGTAGTGACCGATGATGAAGACTCCTCAGAAGTACATGATGTACTTGTAGATTATGAAGAAAACCCAAAACGTCGACCAAGTCCTGAAGAGGCCTTTATAGCACTAGAAACAGCGATGGCTTGGTACGAGCAAGAAGATGACAGCTGTCCTACACAGCTTCTGCTGTTGAAGAGAATGCGGGACTTAGCAGCCAAAAGCAGACTATCCAGTTTGGCGCAAAAGAGGATTCCTCATTATTTTAAATAGTGGGCTACATCTGTGCAAGTACATGTATACGTAAGTTGCGCCTGGTTTTGAATTGTTTGTAATGTTATTTTGAAAACATTTCTCTTTCTTAACAAAAATAATTAATACAAGTAGTACATGCACTGCAGTGTAATGAAAGATTTTGGTGATACAGTAATCTAATACAGTGTGAGTATTATTATTACAGTACAAGTAAATATGTTTTATAGTGTATTTTCCTTGTGATTGTTAATTATTTTTAGAAATATGTGTACATGTACTCGATACATCATGTAATCCAATTATCCGAACATTTGATTATCCGAACGATGCTCGGTCCCATGGGGTTCGGATAAATGGAGTTCTACTGTATTCTTCTTCTTCTTCTTCCGTCCTTAGCCAAAGACCGACCAAGCAGTCAGAGGCCATCACGCCTTGTGGCGTCTTAAGGGCAACAGCAGATTGATTTTCTCTGTTGTAGTTTCCCATCACGCCTAGACAGCTGCTGCAGAAGCATGCGGTGAAGTCCGACTTGGTAACCAGAGAAAGAGGACACCTTGGTGGACAGAGGAAGTCAAAGAGAAAATAAGAGAGAAGAAAATGGCATGGAAACAATACTTAGGAGCTAAAAACACAACAGGACAAATGGAAAAAATATAGAGAATATGTGACACTCAGAACAGAAGCAAAGAACAAAGTGCTAGCAGCAAAACAGAAGTCCTGGGAAGAATTTGGAGAAAAGCTAGAAAAAGATGCACAAGAAAACCAGAAATTGTTCTATAAGACCCTAAAGAACATGAGGAAAGAAAAACAATGCCCTCTCAAATTTATAAAGGACAAGCAAGGCAAATTGCTTACTGCCCCGAAGGAAGTAATGGAAAGATGGAAAGAATATTTCTCAGAACTCCTGGATGGTGAGCATGATGAAGCATCAGAAATGATAACCACTGACACAGAAGAGGAAACCAATGATGGTGAATATGACATAAAGATGGAAGAACTGAGGGCAGCACTAGAGAAAATCAAGATGGGCAAAGCAGCAGGGCATGATGGTATAACACCAGAAATGGTTAAGTACATGGGAGCATCAGGCGACCTATTACTCTTAAAGGTCCTACAGGCAGCATGGTGCAACAAGACCATACCAAAGGATTGGGAGATTGCCATCATAACACCAATTTTCAAAAAGGGGGACAATCGACAATGTGGAAACCATAGAGGCATATCCCTTCTCAGTGTCCCTGGTAAAATCTACTCTAGAATCCTAGAGCAGAGACTCCGACGCCTAGCTGAGCCACAATTGGATGAGGTCCAGTGCGGATTCCGAGCAAACCGAAGTACTCAAGACCTAATCTTCAAACTCAGACAGCTGAGTGAAAAGACCCTTGAGTATAAGAGTGAGATCCATCTTTGTTTCATAGATCTGGAAAAGGCGTTTGACAGGGTCCCCTGGAGCAAACTTTGGGACTGTTTGGCAAGGAAGAATATTCCAGCACCTCTGATTCATGCTATACAGAGCTTCTACAAGTCTTGCAGAAATTATGTGAGGACAGCAAACCATAAGTCAGAAGAGTTCAGGACCACCACTGGTGTAAGACAAGGTGATATCCTATCACCTTACCTCTTCATACTCCTTATGGACGATGTCATCAAGGCATGTAAGGAGAGAACAAGAAAGTATTCAGTGGGGTACTGGAAGATGAGACAGGTCTATATTTCGGAGCTGGCATTTGCTGATGATGTTGCCCTGATTGCTAAATCAGAGGCACATCTCCAATCCAACCTGCAAGTCTGGAAGGAAGAGCTGGAGAAAGAGAGGGATGGTCATAAGCAGCTCTAAAACAAAATCCATGGTGATATCACGAGAAGAAAGAAAACATCAGATTAAGTTGGGAGAACAGGTCCTGGAGCAGGTCGACCACTTTAAATATCTCGGAGCTATTATAGACCGAAAGGGAGGCATCAAAGAAGAGTTGGCCACTCGAAAAGCAGCGGCTGGGAGACTTTTTCAGGCCATAAATCGTGGATTCCTCAGCAAGAAAGAGGTTGGTAAGAAAACAAAGATGGCTGTATACCGCTCCACCTATGTCCCAGTCTTGACATATGGATGCGAGTCGTGGGCAATGACTACAACCCACAAAAGCCAGATCCAAACCTCAGAAATGAGGTATCTGAGGAAAGTGGTTGAAGTAACAAGAAGAGACATGGTCCGCAACCAGACGATCCGTCAAGGCCTAAAATCCCATCCGCTGCAGACCCAAATAGAACAGTCCCAACTAAGATGGTTTGGCCATGTCTGCAGAATGGGAGAAGATCGGCTACCACGACAAGCATGGGAAACAAAGAGCCAGGGATCCAGACCTCCAGGACGACCCAGAGTCCGCTGGGAGGACAACATTAGACAATCTTTGAAGGACCGAGGACTAGAATGGAACCAGGCCAGGAAGAAGACAGCTGATAGAATGGTCTGGCGCTCTCTCTTCCAAACCTCTACACCTCACGGTAGAAGGGGAACGACTAAGTAAGTAAGTATATATATAAATATATCGATTCGACATTATTCTGGCAACTCCTGCGACATGGCTGGTACCAAACTGTATCGGCTACTGCCGTTCCTTTGGATCTACCGGCTGTGTGGAGAGGGGGAACATGCTGCATGTGCAACAGCTTGATCTCCATATAACTGTGCCCAAGCTCGCGCCCTGGAGATGACACTCCAGCTTCACCCTATAGGTGTCGGCAAAACACGGGAAGTAGCAGTTACCGGTTATAAGCATTTTGCCCAATTGGCGTAGGGCATGGCGCCAGGGGCTACTTCCGACAGTGGGAGAGGTTCTAGGATCTCACTGGACAGCTACCGCCCGCTACAAGCTGGGCAGCCCCCAGTCAATAAGGTGTTGTCCCGCCCCTGTCTGCTTTCCCCATTGGGTGCATGGGGATTAGGGTCAAACCCGAACTGTGGACAGAAAATTTTGCACCAAGCAATTATCGAAAAAATAGAAATAAGCAAACTCTCAGATTGGGATGCTGGAACGTCCGGACTATGTTGACTGGACTATCCGAAAACCTACAGGATGTAAATGATGTAAGGAAGACAGCCATAATTAACGATGAGCTTAAACGACTTCAGGTGGATATAGCTGCACTTCAGGAAACACGCCTGGCGGGCTCTGGAACGGTGAGCGAGAAGGACTATACATTTTATTGGCAAGGGAAAGATCTTAATAAAGCTAGAGAACACGGAGTAGGTTTTACGGTCAAAAAATCGCTAACTAAAATGGTTGAACCAGGCGAGAATGGATCAGAACGCCTGTTAACGCTCCGCCTGCAAACTAGCACAGGTCCCATCACCCTTGTCAGTGTGTATGCTCCTACTCTGTACTCTGCCTCAGAAGCTAAAGATGAGTTCTACGAGAATCTAACAGCAATTATCAAAAGCATACCTAGGCAAGAACAGCTTGTTCTCCTTGGTGACTTTAACGCTAGAGTGGGTGCCGATAATGTTTCATGGCCTTCATGTCTGGGCAGGTTTGGTATTGGCAAGATGAATGAAAATGGACAACGGCTCTTAGAGTTGTGCGTCCACCATGACCTCTGCGTGACCAACACCTACTTTCAGACAAAACCCCAGCATAAGGTGTCATGGAGACACCCACGATCCAAGCACTGGCACCAACTTGACCTGATTCTCGTCAGAAGGCCACTCCTCAGGTCTGTGCTCTCCACGCGCTCATACCATAGTGCAGACTGTGATACAGATCACTCCTTGGTTTGCTGCAAAATCAGAGCACAACCAAGAAAATTCTATCGTGTCAGACATGAAGGGAAACCACGCATTGATACCAGCAAGATGTCAGACCCTTTCATGATCGCTCAATTCACTGCGACCTTCGAGAAAGTGCTCAGTAGCCCTCAGCATGGTGATACTATTACATAGAACTGGGAGCATCTACGGAACACCATTCAAAGTACTGCACTTGCCACCTTTGGTAAGAAAACAGCAAAGTCAAATGACTGGTTTGACGCTTCATCAGATGTGATGGCACCTGTCATTGAAGCTAAGCGCAATGCTATGAATGAATACAAACGTTCACCGAGTGCCAGAACCCTACAGATCCTGAGGGCTACGAGAAGCAAAGTTCAACAAACTGCTCGACGCTGTGCAAATGACTACTGGCTCCAGCTCAGTGAGAGCATCCAGATCGCAGCGCAAACAGGCAACATTAGACAAATGTATGACGGTATAAAGAAAGCACTTGGCCCCCATAAAAGTAAGACGGCACCGCTAAAAAACCATCAGCGGAGAGAAGCTAACCGATAAGGGTAAGCAGATGGAGAGGTGGGTCGAGCACTACTCTGAGCTTTACGCTAGAGACAATACCGTTACGCCTGCAGCCCTTGATGGTGTCAACAGTCTGCCAACTATGGAGGAGCTGGATGCCGAACCAACATTAGAGGAACTCAGCAAGGCCATTGATAGCTTGGCCTCTGGCAAAGCACCAGGCAGTGATGGGATTCCTCCTGATTTAATCAAATGCTGTAAGAGTACGCTATTACATCCCCTGCATAGGATGCTGTGCCAGTGCTGGGAAGAGACAACTATTCCTCAAGACATGCGAGATGCCAAGATTGTAACACTGTATAAAAATTAAGGAGACAGAAGTGATTGCAATAACTACAGAGGCATCTCTCTTCTTAGTATTGTTGGTAAGGTTTTTGCCAAAGTCATCTTAATGCGACTACACAAGTTAGCTGAGCGCATATATCCAGAGTCACAGTGTGGATTCCGAGCTGGCAGATCAACAACAGACATGATCTTCTCTCTCCGCCAGCTTCAGGAAAAATCAAGAGAGCAGAAAAGACCATTATATATCGCCTTTATAGACCTCACAAAAGCATTCGACCTGGTTAGTAGGGATGGACTCTTTAAAATCCTCCTGAAAATAGGCTGCCCTTCTAAAATGCTGGAAATGATAAAGTCATTCCATGACGGCATGAAGGGAACAGTCCAATATGCTGGAAGCACGTCACAGCCCTTTGATATACGAAGTGGTGTTAAACAAGGCTGTGTTCTGGCTCCGACCCTCTTCGGAATCTTCTTTGCCTTACTCTTGAAACATGCGTTCAGAGATGCAACTGAAGGAATATGCCTTCACACTAGGTCCGATGGCCGTCTGTTTAATCTTTCAAGGCTGAAGGCAAAAACAAAAATCAGAAAGGTCACTATAAGAGACTTGTTGTTCGCTGATGATGCTGCAGTCGTCACTCAAAGCCAACAGGAGCTTCAGAGCTTGATGAATCGCTTCACTAAAGCATGCAAGGACTTTGGCCTCACAATAAGTCTAAAGAAAACGAATGTGCTGAGTCAGGATGTGGGTGCTGAACCAGTTATCACTATCGATAACTATGAATTGGCTTCATAAACCAATATATATTCTTTACAAATAAAAATGTTAATTTTAAAGACTTGTTTAATTTTCGTCTTTCACTGATATCCTTAATTTCTGTAGCCATCTTTTCGGTTGATGTTATAGTCGATGTTAAGAATTTCCACTTACTAACGTGAGAGCTTCAAGTTGACACACCTCTCAAAGCCGTGGAAAAGTCTCTTCTCTGCTACAAATCTTATTTCAGCATTGTACAAAATTAAAAGTCAGTGGATCTTTCCATTCACAATGAGGGGTGATAGTATCCGGTTAGAAATTGCTAACGAAAACATTGTTTCTTTCCAGTGGATTCACAAATGAATATATTTTTTTTGTAGATGAAAAGTTTAGTTTCAAAGACCTTTTCGTTTTTTAATATCACAAATATCTCTAGTTTATGTAACAATCTCTTCGAGTGTTGTTATAATATGTGTTAAGAATATCCACTTACTACCATGGGGTGCCTCAACGTTAACCATCAGGTCGAGCTGGCTTGACATGTTTCTATTGTCATAGATCGAATAACTTGAAGTTAAACCAATACATGGCTACCTCATTGGGCATGTATGATTATAATAAGGCATTGCTTCAACTTGCGATATTAATATGGCCTCTCGAAATTTGATAACCTCAGTAACAATAGCCTTCAATAAATTTGTGATGTTTTTACACGCTGTCCGGTTGACACATCACAAAACCGCCATCTTGGCTACTTGGTACCAACACAAACAGTGAACTCGCATGACAGGCAAACTTGATGTTTTCACCTTTAAAACACTAAGCAACATAATCCCGAACATGAGCCAAATACACTACAAACTCATACAGCGTTAATGAGGGCTGTTACCACAGATGCAGACTCCAAAACGACGACATGAAATGCACAACACAAAAGTTCGGCCTACCGCGCCGCCATCTTGCATACATATATATATATATATATATATATATATATATATATATATATATATATATATATATATATATATATATATATATATATATGGGATCTTTAACGATTATTTAATCGATTAATCTGTTTTAATTGGTTAATTGATAAAACAAACTTTAATCGATTATTCCATTTTTAGCAGTGTTTATGTTGTTTGTGTAAATGCGAAAGCATTTGCTATGTTAGAGTTTGTGATATGGAATTTGGCAAGTATGGTCCTTAATTCTTTTTTTTCCGTAAATAGAGTCCTTAGTCATTTTTTTAAATCATTTATTATTATTATTATTATTATTATTATTATATATATATATATATATATATATATATATATATATATATATATATATATATATATATATATATATATATATATATATATATATATATATATATATATATATATATATATATATGAATACCCTGGACAGAAAAAAAGACCAACAGAGAGTACTGCACTCACTAAACGTACAGGAACATTGGCTCCTAAATACCATCGCAATAAGGAAGCTGAAATTTTTCGGTCATATAAAAAGACATAATAGTCTGGAAAAAACAGTGATGGAAGGCATGGTCCCTGGAAAAAGGGGAAGGGGTCGACCTAGACGACGGTGGACCCAGGACATCACAGAGTGTCTGAACTTGTCTTTGGCTGATGCAGGTCAACTTGCCCAGAATCGTGATGCGTTCAGAGCAGCTGTAATGAAGACAACGTTCCGTTCTGGAAAGAATACGTCACATGATGATGATTATATATATATATATATATATATATATATATATGTATATATATATATATATATATATATATATATATATATATATGTATATATATATATATATATATATATATATATATATATTATATATATATATATATATATATATATATTATATATATATATATATATATATATATATATATATATATATATGATAAATGAATGAACGTTACTTTCCAATTCAAATCAAAAAGACGTATGAAATAAGAGTGTGCATCAGATAAGAGAAAACAATACAAATTAAATTAAAGGGAACTAACCTGCTGCTGAAAATATAATTGACATCAGAGGCTCAATTGTGCAACCTGAAAGTACAATCGAGTAAAAATACAGGACTAAAAATAGAAACGATGGGCTTGCATTCAATTTGAAAGCTATGGATTACCTTCTTTGACAAATATTCGTGTCGTTGCAGTTTTTAATTAACTCGGCAAGTTGAAATATGGCCCCGTGTAATTGCCGGGGGTCTATAAAGAGACAAATAAAGTATAAGACCGCAGTGCCATCTAGCGTGTAGTATAATGCGACTATTATAAAGTTATGCAAGGGGGTGGAAACTCATAATATAAAACTCATTGCTACTGAAACCACCGTTGTATTAGCATGTTACTGATTAGTGCAGGCGTACTTCAAGGGTGTCAGGTGCATGTTCTGTAAGGTTAAGTAGCTTAAAGGAAAATAAATGAAGTGTCAATGGAGCATTGGCTTTAAGTATAAACAATGACTATAGATTCTCGTGAATTTATCAACATATTGTGATTAAACGTCTCAGGAATTTCTGCTTTCATTTAACAGCTCTGATTAAAAGTGGCACGATGGCCCAATTGTTACCCCTATATTTGAGCCATGAATTGTTTTTGTGCAACCCACTTTAAAACAGAAAAAAACAAACTGAACCTAGATTTGTTTTAATAAAAACATTTCATAAAGTTAGTCCTTGCAGGGACCCAGTATATATATCTTACCGCTCAGACATGCTGTAGTTAGGGTTAGTCCTGTTGAAACTCCACCTGCAAATATAAAATAATGATAATAAAACTAATTAGAATAACAGGAGACAATATAAGAAATAATTCTGAAAATGATTATGTTTCGTGGTGATGACAGAGAACTGTTCTTGGATGTGGCTAACTAGAACATTGTGAGAGTTATTAGTTTTAACGTCGTGATGAAAGGGGACTGTTCTTGGATATAGCTAACTAGAACATTGTGAAAGTTATTAGTTGTGGCATGTTGATGACAGGGGACTGTTCTTGGATGTGGCTAACGAGAACATCGTGAAAGTTATTAGTTGTGGCATGGTGATGACAGGGGAATGTTCTTGGATGTGGCTAACTACAACATTGTGAAAGTTATTAATTGTGGCATGTTGATAACAGGGGACTGTTCTTGGATTTGGCTAACTAGAACATTGGGAAAGTGATTAGTCGTGACGTGGTATTGGCATGGAATTGTTCTTGGACGTGGCTTATTAGGACATTGGGAAAGTGATTAGTTGTGACGTGGTGATGATAGGGGACTGTTCTTGGATGTTGCTAACTAGAACATTGTGAAAGTGATTAGTTGTGACGTGGTGATTACCGGGTAACGTTCTTGGATGTGGCTAACTAGAACACTGTGAAAGTGACTAGTTGTGGCATGGTGATGACAAAGAACTATTCCTAGATGTGGCTAACTAGTACATTGTGAAAGAAGCACAAGAAGATATTCTGACAGATGACAGTGTTCGAGATATTTCTACTGAGACTTTTTTCCCACTTTCTTTTTATTTTTTTATTTACAGAAATGTCCGAAAAGAACGGAAAATGAGAAAGTTCGGTCTGTCTTTTAACCATCTAAGGTGGTTATGAACGATTTCTTAAATGGACTGTTATTAACTGTATCCCGTACCCCCCCCCCCCCCCCCCACCGGGGGTCTCTGATGAGACAAAGAGAGAATAGGACCAGGGTTCCCTTTGGCATGTCGTACAAGCCATTAAATATGAGATTGTGCATGAGCCTGGCAACCTCATCAAGTAAACCAAACCGCTACACAAACTACCGTAGTAAGAGTGTGTGAATGCTTGGTGCAAGTTCCAACAATGGGACCATCTGCAGGGGTGGCTCCGTGCTTCATAAGGAGTGAAAGGAAAATAATGATGATGATGATGATGATGATGATGATGATGATGATGATGATGATGATGATGATGATGATGATGATGATGATGTTGATGATGATGATGATACTAACTTAATCTGTCAGCCCTGCCAACATTGCTCTATAATCTATAACGTACCGACGCTGCAAGATTTCAGTGACGTAGTGACGCCTGCCTGCGGCACTGTCTGGGGTCTTTCTTCGTATATCGAGCACGATGACCCGGTAAACGAGACCGCAGCGCATCCACTCAGCTTGCCGCATAGCTCTTCGCAAGATGCTAGTGATAGCGTCAGCGTCATAATTTGGTTGTTCCCGCCTGTTTGATCCTGGAATCTGTCGTAACAGCAACCTAAGGACATAGTACTGACGAGTTCATTTGCCAAAACCACCATTACGTTAAATGAGACGATACAGAATTCAATACATACATTTAAGGGGAGATAATCTTAGTCACAGGATTTCTTTTTTTTTCTGCTGTTTAAAATGAACCTAAAGGTCATTTATATTTGAACGTGCGCCCTAATATAGCCGACTAGGTTGAATGGGATGCGCCTTGCCAAAACAAGGCAAAGTTTTATTTGAAAAGAATGAATATCGTATTTAGAATGTAACATTTGATAATACTGTAAAACCACCATAAGTAAATCAAAAGCAAGTTTTGTTTGCTCTATTTTTAAAACTTATGTAAGAATACAAAAGTTAATAAAACACTATATTACAAAAACAAACGCAAACATTTAAAAACAAAAAATGCTCCCCTAAAATTGCAGACCTGCCCTCTCGCCTAGCTAGTAGTTCTGCTGTGGTAGCTTTCCCAAGAAAGATATAAATTGACATAAATAAACCTCCAACCATCATCAAATGCATACCAGTACAGACATAGCCAAGCTTCTGAGCAACACAACAGTCTGAACTATAACTAAAATATTAAAATACCGCCAAGAGGAATAATATAGTGCAGAGTTTAGAATATACGCAATAAAGAAAATATCACACTAAATGAAACGCATTCTGATATAACCAACAGTTCCGTGTATACGGTAATTGGCTGGAAGGGGCGTTCTACGAGGTAAAGTAGCAAACACGTTGAAAAAAAAAACAAAAAATCTAAGTCAAGTGATTTAGAACAGGAAAGATAGAAGACATTAATTAATTCATTCATTCGTTCATTCATTCATTCACTCATTCGTTGATTTATTTATTCATTCATTCATTCATTCATTTATTCATTCACTCATTCATTTACGCATTAATTAATTAATTCATTCGTTCATTTGTTCATTTATTCATTCATTTATTCATTCATTCAATCATTCATTCGCTCATTCATTCATTGATTTACGGAGCATATAACCACCGCTGTAGCTGGTCTCCTTGAAGGAAGATTACGTCAAAAGCCCACGTGATGTTGTAGTAGTTGTGTCTGTAGCAATGTTAATTAGAAGAAGAACCATATCATGTACTGAGAAGACTAAGAGTATCATCTATTAAAAAGACGAAGTGTATCATCTTTGGGAGAAAAGAAGAGTATCCTCTACTGTGAGTATAACTTATAGGTATGCTGTTACACACCTTACTTTTTACTTGCAAAGGGCGAAGGATTATTTTCTTCTGTTTTTAACGAGCTAATAGTGGTGGAATAAAAATTACATTCAGAATTAAAATTTCATAATACTTGAAAACCTTATTAATTAAGTCAGAAATTTGTTTGCTCTTTAAGAACTTATATAAATTGCATAAATGATTGGGTTTTTTTTATAAGTCGACGGTCATACACGTATATCCCAAGGAATTACTCAGGCATACGAAAAAACGCGTCAATCGGCACGGTAAGAAACAGGCAATAAATATTCTTTGGACGTGCCAAAAGTAGAGAACAATTTAGATACATAATCAGACCACTAGGTCTTTTATATTTAGCTTGCGCCCTAATATAACCAACGGAGCTTTGCCTGGGCTGAACGAGGCGCGACTCGCCAAAACAAGGCAAAAAACCTATTTTTAAAAAAGGGAGAAGAATTTAGAGCAACTGGTCGGGTAACAACTTATAAATAAACGGTATAGGTAGTCTCCTAGCAGAAATGTATGACGGAATTTTGATTTTGTCCTTTTACTCCCCTTCTTTTCCTCCTGCTTTCTCCAGTTCTTTCTTCATTTTTCGCACATAAACCTGCCCCATCGCCGCGACTTAGTTTTGTTGACCTCTGTTCATACTGCAATAGCGTTATTTCACGGCTAATTGACCATCCTTAAGGATTAATTGTAATCGCTTAAGTTGTTAAACCAGATTGACTTACTACGGTAACCGTGAAAACGTCCGTCTAGGCGCATTTCTCACTACAAAAGCGTTCAGACAGTGTGGCGGAGAATACAAAAGGAAGACCAGATTTTGTCTGTGGAAAATGTGTGGATGCAGCGATATGTTACAGCTTATCCTTCTGGGGACCAGGAAAGTACAGGTGATAATTGCTTAACTCACTTCCGTCAAGACATTGTCTGTGTAATTATTACAGAGAAACCCGTCTGGGTAGACAAATTAGCGAGAACCCTATCTGCAAGCGAGGTTACTAATCGTAATTTAAAGGTTATCTAAGAGGGACGTAAGAAGTCGGGACATATATGGGAGATAGTCCGTAGCAAAATTGGTGCCACTACCTTTGGGATCGATATTAGCCGTGCAATTGTATTGACCAATGAAATGCCGCGAGCTCACGGCACAAGCCGAGACGAAATATACCTAAGAATATGGACGCTTAGTAAAACATTTTGTGTGTGTCAAAGGTGGCATCGTTCGAATGGAATTATATCGAACAGGATCACCTTTGATTCCAGGAGGAAACAAGGTATATTTAGGTATAGGTAACAGTGCACGGAATGCAGTATTTGCGAAAATAATTGAATTCATTTGTGTCAACACTTGATTTGACAAGACTTTAGTCCCTTCTGCTCAGCCTAGCAAATCGTAGGATGAACGGAATGTGGAAAGATATATATGGAAAGAAAGCTCCAAGTCGTCTGAAACAACGAGATACGGATGAAAACGATAGCGTGTATGTAACACGAGAACGACGAAGGGATGTATAGACCACTAACAGAAATGGCCATAAATGTATCGGTTCTAGTCAATAAATTGTGTCCACAAAAACCTAGTGACGTCATGCTCGGAAGGAGGTCCGCTATTGGCCTATATACAGGAGATACAAATTTGACATTACACACACACCGCCAAAGTATTCTATGCACGAAGGACTGAGAGTAGAGCTAGACACGACTTAGTTCTCATCTGTAACTGTGGGCAGTCTACCTCAACCAAGTATTGTCCAGTGTATTTCTGTGGCTAGAGTGTGAGTGATATTACTTAATTAGTTTGTATATAATGCCATTTTTGTATTTGAATAGTTCATATATGTGCTAAGTATTGGTTCAATGGAATGGATTTGTGACAGAATGGAGCGACCTTTCTCGATCTCCGTTTCACTACGGCAGTATCAGTTACATTTTTGTACTGATTTGTATTGCGTGCTTTCAATAGTGGCACTTTCTTTCTTTCTTTATCTGCTATGTATAGCAGATATTTGGTATTTTCTTTCTTACACGCCTCTCTGGCATAAGTCGGCAGGTATGTTTGGTATCCATTTAACTCGCGGGTGCAGCCGACATCAGATACAGATTAGCACTACAAATCGCCGGCATATTTGCTAATCGCTGTTAAAGGCCAGGGTGCGTGACTGATAAGAGATTACTTGTCTGGGTGACACGGTTTGGACAGACACGGATGACCTAATCGCTTCCTGTCGGACTTGTTATGACAAGATTACTTTAGATCGTAATAAATTGTTACGTCTGAAACACATTGTCGTATGAGTTTACAGATGGTGAGTTCGCCTGCCAGCAATCGGATGTTTTCATACCATATATTGGAAAGATGACCTCTACAGTACGTTCAAAATTTTTCCATGTCCGGAATATTTTGAAATCGCCACCCCCTTCTCTTCCCCCCTCCCCCCCCCAAACACGCATGTTTGAATATGATTGGAGCTTTTGAGTAGCCCCAAACAAACAGATGCGGGAAATGACAGTGAAAATAACCTGGTGCTCTTCAAGTCTAGTTCTCTGTGAGATTCACGCTTGCCAAGACACAACCAGACTTGCAAGAAGTTAGAACTCAGAATTTCCATTTATCAGGCCGGACTTTGTGAAACAATCTTGAAGGACTCACATAGCCCAAGAAGCCCATTTTAACAAGGAAGGCTGAGAAAACTGAAACACACGGGGTCATAGAGGGAAATTATCTTAGAAAAGTAACGACCCCAGTACACGTGTAAGAGGCCTAATTAAGTGTCTTAACTTCATTCATCTGAGCTAATTGTCAGTGAGCCAGGATTGGCGTAAGTTGTCATTTTACATTCTAAATTTTTCATTACTAAAATGTGAACTAATATATATATATTACCAGGTGAATATTAATAAGTGAAAATCGCTATGGATGTCCAAGTCATTTGAGGCTGGCAACCTCAGCGTATAGAGTGATGATTTCATGAACCACCACTGCAAGGGCTGGTGATTGCTTTATCACTAGTTTCCTAAAGAGAACTAAAAGCATAAGGTAGTCCGAAGTTTCATATGGAGCAGGGAGGGAAAGATGTAAGAAATGATATACATTCTAAGTATAATACTTGCAGTTTCAAACCGGTGTAAATGTCTATGTAAACATATTCACTTTAAAGTTAATGAAAGTTTCAAACTTTTCAATCAATGTAAATGTAAATGACTATTCAATTTATATTGTGAACACTTTTCAAACAGTGGAGATGTAAATGAAAACATATTCTATCTGTACTATTAACCTTTTCATTTAAAGGTAAAATAACTATAAAGCTATTCAATTTAAATGTAAAAAAAGTTTTCTCTCGAGGGATTAAGTTTAATTCTCATCGAGGGTAAATTCTGAGTTAAATGGGATGGTGGAATAAGAAAGGGAACATAAGTATGTGTCGGGAAAACGCAATACTCAGGAGAGCGTTTCGTTTCTATTCTTTTACCAAATTGTATGTGGTGGTACCAGTGAAGGTACTAATCTCTAGAACAAAGTGAGGGTATAAGTGGACGGACGTAGAAACACGGGACCAGCTTGGCAGTTACTTCTTGATTATACTTTAAACGTGCTGCACCTGTAATCTTGACCAGAGACGTGAGAACTTCAGTGACTTATCTGCACAGAACCCATCAGCGTGAGCAGAAAGTACTATTGGCAGCTAAGTGGAACCAATAAGCTGCCAAAGTGAACTTTTTTCATAAAATCTACTATCTTTCAATGATGAACCTTTTCTTTTAAACTATTCAATTATTTTAACCCTTGTGTAGCGTAGGTCTGAACCAATATCTAATGGCAATTAACGAGAGCTTACCTACATATATCGGTATGTCAACAAATGTTTCGACCAATCACTGCACGAACTGAAAACCCATCGCAGGAACCTTAGGCTGCAGGATAGCTAGATGAAATTTGTGCAAACGTGAATGTGTATTTGTGACTTCAGGTCAAAGGATAGGGTATGCCCCTCGGAACAGTGAGCACAGTAAGATAACAGGAATCATTAGCTTTCATTAGATACATGGATTTAAGTTGTAGAAGCATGGACACGGGAGTTATGAGTGATTACATGCAGTAATAACTTAGAGCAAGGCTGTTTTCCCCGGTTTGGACTGCGATTGCAAACGCTACAAGGTAGGCAGAAAAAGGATAGCTTGTTAAAATAGTAGCGCCTAATCGGCCGGTTTAAACAAGACCTAGATGGAAGGAATCGGTTGGGAAACACCGGAAGAATAAATTATCGAAGTTTTGTAAGATTGACAGATCTGGGAGAAAGCGGTTGTTTTACAGAAATTTTAATAAACATAAGCTGACCTGGGAGGCCAATGGAATCGCTTGTCTTCTAATCGCCCGCCACCGGTAATAAAACTGGAAGCAAATCTGGAATATTTCTCTTGAACCGCCATAAACAAATTCGTCAAAGGACAGATGTCAGATTCTACCACAGAGCTCCTTTGCCATTTACCAGTGAAGCAGACTGCATGGGTTTATTAAAAACCTGTTGAACTGAGATTGTGGGTCAGAGGTATCCTGTCACTCATCTTGTTAGCAGAGACAAATATTGGTGTTGTACCTAGCATGTATGATTGGAACAAGCACCCCGTACCTACATCAATTTGAAGAGTGGGGACTCTCGGTGTTGGGCTTCTCCATCTTATATTCCTGCTTCAAGTTAAAAGGCGGAAGCGAAGAAGTTAAGTCCCATTAGACAAGACTGACTCGCAGAGCATTGGCGTACCACACCCGGTCTAACTTTGTAGTGATGAAAAACAGTGATCTTAGTAACATTGTAGTCAGAGTGACAGTTTTCAAAAGCTACATAACATAGAAATATTTTGAATTCAAGTGATCTCAGTAACATTGTAGTCAGTGTGACATTTTCAAAAGCTACATAACATAGAAATATTTTGATTCAAGTTGGGACCCAAAGATGCAGCAATAGAGAATGCAGTCAACGACCCATAGCTTGACTGCTTGCATCAGGATCAGCGAACCAGAGCTGGTCAAGACCCTACTCCACCTCCACGTGGTGGTCCTGGAAACAGATTGCATCACTGCAGTCTGGCTGAGCGAGTAGGGATCGCAGTGGGAAGGCAAACCCGGTCCCAAAAAATGCCGTGCAGAAGTCGGATGTGTCGACCGAAAGGTGCAGATATCACAGCGTAGGCGTAAACAGACACAACGCAACCACCGTCCTTTTCAGGGCGAACGAGGAAGAAGGAAGAAGAAGAAGAATTCAAGTGATCTCAGTAACAGTGAAGTCATTGTGACAGTTGTCAATATCTATCACCCAAAAACTGAAGATAAATTCAAGTACCATCAATAACATTGGTTCCAGAGTGATTAGTTGAACTAGACTATTTTCATAACAAGGGAGCCTTAGCAACAAGGAAAAGACTTTCTTTTAGTAATTGACTTTTATTTGGTGTATATGCATGCAACATCATCAGTGTATTTTTAATTTTAGGTTTTGTGTTTACACAAACAAAACTCAACAGATGAATGTACATAAATAAAATTAAGAAATTGTAGTGCACTGGTTTGACTACTTTATGTCAACTTTGAATTCATTTTTACTTTGAATTTAATTAATTCCCCTAGATACCATAACAGCTCATAGGTATAATTCCGAGAGAGGCACCATAGAATACTGGTACTGAATATTACTATCTCGGCCAGTAATTCTTTACACAAAGATTGTCTGATGTTGTCCTCCCAGCGGACTCTGGGTCGTCCTGGTGGTCTGGATCCCTGCTTCTTTGTTTCCCATGCTTGTCGTGGTAGCCGATCTTCTCCCATTCTGCAGACATGGCCAAACCATCTTAGTTGGGACTGTTCTATTTGGGTCTGCAGCGGGTGAGATTTTAGGCCTTGACGTATCGTCTGGTTGCGGACCATGTCTCTTCTTGTTACTTCAACCACCTTCCTCAGATACCTCATTTCTGAGGTTTGGATCTGGCTTTTGTGGGTTGTAGTCATTGCCCATGACTCGCATCCATATGTCAAGACTGGGACATAGGTGGAGCGGTATGCAGCTATCTTCGTTTTCTTACCAACCTCTTTCTTCCTGAGAAATCCTCGATTTATGGCCTGATAAAGTCTCCCAGCTGCTGCTTTTCGAGTGGCCAACTCTTCTTTGATGCCCCCCTTTCGGTCTATAATAGCTTCGAGATATTTAAAGTGGTTGAGCTGCTCCAGGACCTGTTCTCCCAACTTAATCTGATGTTTTCTTTCTTCTCGTGATATCACCATGGATTTTGTTTTAGAGCTGCTTATGATCATCCCTCTCTTCTCCAGCTCTTCCTTCCAGACTTGCAGGTTGGATTGGAGATGTGTCTCTGATTTAGCATAACTTCAAATTAATCATTTTAAATGTACTGCATGTTTGTCTCAGTCAAATTACTAAAAACACTCTAAACAGAGCTATACCAGAATAATAAGAATTCCACTTAGTAAATCAAAGGTGGGGGCTTAACGAGTTATAATTAATAATTGCTTAATCCTTGACAACAGACTAAATGGGCTGAGGAGTGGGTGGAACCCTATAGGTGAGATGCAGAGCCCACCGGCGAGTGGTACATGCTCTGGTCTGCACCAATCCACTCCCACTTCATGGGTTAAATGCTTTCTTGCCTCATTCTTCACTGTTAGTTCATTTTGATTTTCCCTAGACTAAAGCATAGGATAAGCAAGGAAAACCTACTATACGGAAACCGGACTATAACAGGACCTACTCCCAAAGTCACAGAGGGATTCTGACTATACTTTGAATTTGACATGTTTGAACTTGCTGATGCTTACACAGTCATTATACATAATTAAATTGATTAAATACCTCTACACCTCACGGTAGAAGGGGAACGACTAAGTAAGTAAGTAAATTGATTAATACAAGGGGATTGACATAAGTCTTGGGCCTAACAATGAAGGAGTCACAGGAGGAAGATGAAACTTGGCACATTTAAAGTTCATCATATTTGCACTGAATGTGTAAAGTACGCGTTTGTTTCTTCAATCGGTTTTCCCGCTACGGTGCACGGCGCAATGTACCCTATTGACCGGATCTGCTGCTCCAAAGATTTGACAAAACAATGGAAAAGAAGGAGGCCAGAGCTGTGATAAAATTTCTGATGTTTCAGGGAAAAACACCTACAGAAATACATAAGGAGATGGAACCAGTGTTTCGTGATTCTTGTCCTTCACATACTTCGGTAAAAAAAAAACTGATGTCAACAGTTTAAGTGCGGCCGCTCAAATGTTGCTGATCTGCCAAGATCTGGTAGACCAGCCTCAGAGTGCAACGATGAAAATGCAACAAGAGTGAAGAAAATCATTGACCAGGATCGAAAAATGACAATTGTGGAGATAGCTAGTAGAGTAAAACTAAATGAAAGAACAGTTTATAGAATTTTACACAACAGACTGATCATGAGAAAAGTGTGTGCACGCTGGGTTCCGCGACTGTTGACACGTGAACAGAAGCAAACGAGGGTAAATTCCTGTCAACAGTTGCTCAAAAAGTGTCAGTCAAAAAAATTTTTGGAGACCATGGTGACAGTAGATGAGACTTGGGTACACCATTATGACTCCGAATCCAAAATTGCCAGCATGCAATGGAAAACCCCGGGCTCCCCAACACCTGTCAAGCCGAGGGCGCAAAAGTCTGCATGAAAAGTGATGCTGACTGTTTTTTGGGACGGCAAAGGTGTCCTTTTGAAAGATTATCTGCCTCGTGGCAACACAGTTAATGGACAGTACTGTGCAGATCTTCTCACCAATCTAAGAAAGGTTGTGACCAGGAAACGAGGGATAACGCGCACTCAAAATCTTCCTTTGCTTCAAGACAACGCGCCCTCTCACAAAGCACGGCTTGTGCAGCTAGCAGCCAACAATTTGAATATTGAAATTCTTCCACACCCACCATATTCTCCACATTTGGCTCCATCAGACTTTTTTCTATTCCCAAATCTTAAAAAACAGCTAAAAGGAAATCATTTTGACAGTGATGAAGAGGTTATACTGGCATGTGATGACTGGTTTAGTTGGAAAA
This sequence comes from Oreohelix idahoensis, assembly GCA_024509875.1. Taxonomy (NCBI): domain Eukaryota; kingdom Metazoa; phylum Mollusca; class Gastropoda; order Stylommatophora; family Oreohelicidae; genus Oreohelix; species Oreohelix idahoensis. The sequence goes on along the minus strand of JAMPIV010003725.1, from coordinate 1,319,419 downwards.
TTAGGGTGTTCTCCTCCCAAGGTCTTTTCAAGGTCAAGCAGAGATGGCAGAAGGGTGTCAATTCAGACGGTGGCTATATTGAAAAGGAATAAACACTATACAAAATTTCAGCTCTCTGTGACATGTCCTTCATGGTCAGGCCCAAGACTTATGTCAATCCCCTTGTAACTGTACCCGAGGACTTTGTTAACTTGATCATTGTTAAAGTTACATGTTCATTTTAATTTTCCCTAGACTAAAGCATACTGAGGCTGGAAACTTCGGCATGCGAAAATTTTCCCACAACTTCCGATCCAAATAAATATTTATTTCTGACTCTCATATGATTAAATCCCTGTGCAGAATGTAGTGGGTTGGGGTTGTCAGTTATTTACTTTCCCCCGCGTGTTTTAAAATACCTTGTATCATTTTAATATTTAAACACATGACCTCATCTCCCACATATGGCCCGGTTTCTTCCATCCCTCTTAGATAACCTTTTAATTACGATTTGTAACCTCATCTGCAGATAGTGTCATAGCTAATTTGTCTACCCAGACCAGTTTCTCTGTAATAATTACACAGACAATGTCTGAACGGAAGTGAGTTAAGCAATTATCACCTGTACTTTCCTGGTCCCCAGAAGGATAAGCTGCGACATATCGCAGACAACATCTGGTCTTCCTTTTGTATTCTCCGTGTTATGATTAAAATTCATAACGAGTGTGTCGATATCATTAGGTAGTTGTTACGGTATATGTTATTAACGCCGTCTGCTAAAGGTTAGCAGACGTGCAATTGTAAAGGTTAAGACATTTAATATATTACGATAGATGTTTCAATTATTGAACGCTCCATACACGATCGATTATGACGTGTCTAGCGTTGTTTGGGTCACAGTCGGTAACTAGGAGACGCTACCCTTTGTTACTTGACCGCCAAGCTGACAACTACTACATAAGGTTACTGTTAAGCACCCTCATGACTGGGACAGAGCACTCCCAGCTGTTCTATTTGCTTATCGGGAGGTACCGCATGAACAAACTGGCTTCTCTCCCTTTGAATTAGTTTTTTGGTGCTCCCAAGAGGTCCTATGGGACTAATAAAAGACTTATTAATTGACGCAGAGATGACTCAGGACACTCAGTCATCTTACGAGTATGTGATTAATCTTCGGAAGAACATTATTGAGTCTTGCCAGTTGGCAACAGCTTCTTCTGAGGCTGCAAAAGCTAAGGCTCGATCTCTACAAAATAGGTCTCGACGATTACGCCAATTATTCCCAGGCGATGAGGCTTATGTGTTACTTCCTCACAATAACAATAAATTATTGATATCTTGGAATGGTCCTTACAAAGTCATTGATAAAATTTCCGACGTTGATTACGTCTTAGATATCAAGGGACACAAAAAGATATTTCATATTAACATGCTCAAGCAATTTCATACACGTCCTGAACACTTACAGTCAATTTTTCATGAACTAGATGACAACACAGTATCTACTTGTTATTATTCCAACTTATCCGTCATCCAGGAAGAAGAATCTTCTTTTCCTGAGGTACAGTTACCGTTACTGGTACCAGTAGTTCAACCTACTGAATCTTGGCGGGATGTAACCATCTCTTCAACGGTTACACCGCAACAGCGTCTACAGATTGCTAATCTCTTACAATCTTATCCAGATGTGTTGACCGACGTCCCGGGTCGCACATCGGCTATCAGTCATGACATTACTCTCAATGACGATACACCTATTCGTGTACATCCCTATTCGGTTCCTTTACATTTCCTTGCTAAAACTACTAAGGAACTTGAACAGATGTTGTCTCTGGGAATCATTGAGACTAGTAATTCGCCATTCTCTTCTCCATTAGTGATTGTCCGGAAGAAGGACAATAACATCAGACTATGTGTTGACTATAGAAAATTAAATGCTAAGACTATAGTTGACAGCGAACCACATCCACTTATCGACGACTTACTGCCACGTCTATCCAACGCAACTATATTTAGTAAGATAGACTTAACTAAAGGTTATTGGCAGATACCACTGACCGAAAAGGCTAAGTACTACACCGCATTTTCCACTCCACAAGGTTTATACCAGTGGAATGTGATGCCTTTTGGGCTTGTTAATGCGCCAGCTACCTTCATTCGCCTGATGCGACAAATTTTATCAGGTAGACCAGACGTTATTACATATATTGACGACATATGCTTGTTTAGTTCGTCGTTTGAGGAACATGTTTCGGGACTTAGATATGTTTTCGACACTCTAAGGAATTATCATCTAACTGCTAAACCTACAAAGGTGCAGATCGCGTGTAATGAGATAACCTTTTTGAGAGCTGTGATAAAATTTCTGATGTTTCAGGGAAAAACACCTACAGAAATACATAAGGAGATGGAACCAGTGTTTCGTGATTCTTGTCCTTCACATACTTCGGTAAAAAAAAAACTGATGTCAACAGTTTAAGTGCGGCCGCTCAAATGTTGCTGATCTGCCAAGATCTGGTAGACCAGCCTCAGAGTGCAACGATGAAAATGCAACAAGAGTGAAGAAAATCATTGACCAGGATCGAAAAATGACAATTGTGGAGATAGCTAGTAGAGTAAAACTAAATGAAAGAACAGTTTATAGAATTTTACACAACAGACTGATCATGAGAAAAGTGTGTGCACGCTGGGTTCCGCGACTGTTGACACGTGAACAGAAGCAAACGAGGGTAAATTCCTGTCAACAGTTGCTCAAAAAGTGTCAGTCAAAAAAATTTTTGGAGACCATGGTGACAGTAGATGAGACTTGGGTACACCATTATGACTCCGAATCCAAAATTGCCAGCATGCAATGGAAAACCCCGGGCTCCCCAACACCTGTCAAGCCGAGGGCGCAAAAGTCTGCAGGAAAAGTGATGCTGAATCTTTTTGGGACGGCAAAGGTGTCCTTTTGAAAGATTATCTGCCTCGTGGCAACACAGTTAATGGACAGTACTATGCAGATCTTCTCACCAATCTAAGAAAGGTTGTGACCAGGAAACGAGGGATAACGCGCACTCAAAATCTTCCTTTGCTTCAAGACAACGCGCCCTCTCACAAAGCACGGCTTGTGCAGCTAGCAGCCAACAATTTGAATATTGAAATTCTTCCACACCCACCATATTCTCCACATTTGGCTCCATCAGACTTTTTTCTATTCCCAAATCTTAAAAAACAGCTAAAAGGAAATCATTTTGACAGTGATGAAGAAGTTACACTGGCATGTGATGACTGGTTTTTTTTGAAAAAAAGGGTGTTTTCCTCCCAAGGTCTTTTCAAGGTCAAGCAGAGATGGCAGAAGGGTGTCAATTCAGACGGTGGCTATATTGAAAAGGAATAAACACTATACAAAATTTCAGCTCTCTGTGACATGTCCTTCATGGTCAGGCCCAAGACTTATGTCAATCCCCTTGTAACTGTACCCGAGGACTTTGTTAACTTGATCATTGTTAAAGTTACATGTTTCATTTTAATTTTCCCTAGACTAAAGCATACTGAGGCTGGAAACTTCGGCATGCGAAAATTTTCCCACAACTTCCGATCCAAATAAATATTTATTTCTGACTCTCATATGATTAAATCCCTGTGCAGAATGTAGTGGGTTGGGGTTGTCAGTTATTTACTTTCCCCCGCGTGTTTTAAAATACCTTGTATCATTTTAATATTTAAACACATGACCTCATCTCCCACATATGGCCCGGTTTCTTCCATCCCTCTTAGATAACCTTTTAATTACGATTTGTAACCTCATCTGCAGATAGTGTCATAGCTAATTTGTCTACCCAGACCAGTTTCTCTGTAATAATTACACAGACAATGTCTGAACGGAAGTGAGTTAAGCAATTATCACCTGTACTTTCCTGGTCCCCAGAAGGATAAGCTGCGACATATCGCAGACAACATCTGGTCTTCCTTTTGTATTCTCCGTGTTATGATTAAAATTCATAACGAGTGTGTCGATATCATTAGGTAGTTGTTACGGTATATGTTATTAACGCCGTCTGCTAAAGGTTAGCAGACGTGCAATTGTAAAGGTTAAGACATTTAATATATTACGATAGATGTTTCAATTATTGAACGCTCCATACACGATCGATTATGACGTGTCTAGCGTTGTTTGGGTCACAGTCGGTAACTAGGAGACGCTACCCTTTGTTACTTGACCGCCAAGCTGACAACTACTACATAAGGTTACTGTTAAGCACCCTCATGACTGGGACAGAGCACTCCCAGCTGTTCTATTTGCTTATCGGGAGGTACCGCATGAACAAACTGGCTTCTCTCCTTTTGAATTAGTTTTTGGTGCTCCCCCAAGAGGTCCTATGGGACTAATAAAAGACTTATTAATTGACGCAGAGATGACTCAGGACACTCAGTCATCTTACGAGTATGTGATTAATCTTCGGAAGAACATTATTGAGTCTTGCCAGTTGGCAACAGCTTCTTCTGAGGCTGCAAAAGCTAAGGCTCGATCTCTACAAAATAGGTCTCGACGATTACGCCAATTATTCCCAGGCGATGAGGCTTATGTGTTACTTCCTCACAATAACAATAAATTATTGATATCTTGGAATGGTCCTTACAAAGTCATTGATAAAATTTCCGACGTTGATTACGTCTTAGATATCAAGGGACACAAAAAGATATTTCATATTAACATGCTCAAGCAATTTCATACACGTCCTGAACACTTACAGTCAATTTTTCATGAACTAGATGACAACACAGTATCTACTTGTTATTATTCCAACTTATCCGTCATCCAGGAAGAAGAATCTTCTTTTCCTGAGGTACAGTTACCGTTACTGGTACCAGTAGTTCAACCTACTGAATCTTGGCGGGATGTAACCATCTCTTCAACGGTTACACCGCAACAGCGTCTACAGATTGCTAATCTCTTACAATCTTATCCAGATGTGTTGACCGACGTCCCGGGTCGCACATCGGCTATCAGTCATGACATTACTCTCAATGACGATACACCTATTCGTGTACATCCCTATTCGGTTCCTTTACATTTCCTTGCTAAAACTACTAAGGAACTTGAACAGATGTTGTCTCTGGGAATCATTGAGACTAGTAATTCGCCATTCTCTTCTCCATTAGTGATTGTCCGGAAGAAGGACAATAACATCAGACTATGTGTTGACTATAGAAAATTAAATGCTAAGACTATAGTTGACAGCGAACCACATCCACTTATCGACGACTTACTGCCACGTCTATCCAACGCAACTATATTTAGTAAGATAGACTTAACTAAAGGTTATTGGCAGATACCACTGACCGAAAAGGCTAAGTACTACACCGCATTTTCCACTCCACAAGGTTTATACCAGTGGAATGTGATGCCTTTGGGCTTGTTAATGCGCCAGCTACCTTCATTCGCCTGATGCGACAAATTTTATCAGGTAGACCAGACGTTATTACATATATTGACGACATATGCTTGTTTAGTTCGTCGTTTGAGGAACATGTTTCGGGACTTAGATATGTTTTCGACACTCTAAGGAATTATCATCTAACTGCTAAACCTACAAAGGTGCAGATCGCGTGTAATGAGATAACCTTTTTGGGACATATCATTGGATCGGGATATATCCGAACGTTACCTAGTACAGTCTCCAAAATTCTAAACATAGCAGTTCCTCAGACGAAGAAACAGGTCAGGAGTTTGTTAGGACTTGTTCAATATTACAGTAGATTCATACCAAACTTGTCATCCATCACGGCTGTATTGTCTTCATTGTTAAAAAAAAGACATGCCGGTGAAGGTGACATGGACTGGTATATGCAATGAAACTTTCAACAAAATTATAAATTTGTTTTCGCATGAACCAATTTTAAGACTTCCCGATGCTTCCAAAAGATTTTTCTTACGAACAGATGCTAGTAACTACGGCATCGGTGCATACCTGCTCCAGAACCATGATGGCGTTCTACATCCTACATTATATATTTCAAGAAAGCTAAAGCCGGCAGAAACAAAGTATTCCACAGTGGACAAGGAACTTTTGTCAGTTATATGGGCAATCACAAAACTGGAAAAGTTCTTGCTTGGTGCTCCATTCACCATTCAGACTGACCAGCGTGCTGTAGCATCTTTGCGTAGATCAAACCACAAAAGTCCAAAACTCGCCAGATACGCGATCATCCTGCAGCCATTTGAATTCTCCATTGAACATATTCCTGGCACTGAAAACATTGTGGCGGATGCATTGTCACGTAATCCTATTGACGACGAATAATCAACATTGACATTCCTAAACTACGTCAATCATCACTACATTGGATAGAACGGAGTATCAACTATAAGGGAACTAACCTTGACTTCAAGTTAATAATTATAAACACTATATGCATCACAGAATTGAACTAAAGACAATCAAGGTATACATATTGACATTGAAACTTCGTCTAACGTCCATACACAATATATGAATATTCGTTGAACAATCATGGAACAATATCTGACGACAAGTCGAACTTATTATCCTATGTGCACTTAATTCTTGGATCCTAGGATAATTGACATTTCTGTCCGACGGAAACGTTTCAACACTTTGTCTAAAAGAATTCATCAGGATCAGGACTACGGATGGATCATCATATCCTATACTAATTAATTAGTTAACTTAACTTCTTAATTGAATTAATATCAATAAAATGAAATGTGAGAAAAAAAATGAAATGAAAAAAACAAAAAAAGAGAACGAAATATAAAAAGAAGAAATTATGAAAAGAGAAAATAAATCTCACACAAGTATTAGATTAATATTTTTTTTTAATGTACCTATACGTTATTTAGTTAGTTAAATTAGATAGTTATTATTCACTAACACTTAACACACACAATTAAGTTAAACTTATATTCGAATTTCTTTCTATTTCTTCTCACTTATTTTGTCTTTTCTTCTCTCATAACATCGTGTTACATTAGATTCTTAATAATTTAACTCTTAGTTTAATTAATTAATTTAATTTTAATTAGTCAAATTAATTCCTATATGACATACTAATACGACAGACCTTACTTTAATTTAATTCTATCATTCACTATTGACATTACACATTTTATTTAGTTGATATAATAATATGCATAATATTGATATATAATATGATTAATGTTAGATGACTATGACAAATAGTTAGTTGACATGACCGCGACACGGTTCTACTCAGAACATCGTCGGCCATATGTCACAATGGTGTTAAATTTTTTGAAAAATTGTTAAGTCGGATAGATCTTGAAAAAAAATCTATCGATTTTTTTTTTTCCCCGGTGTACAGGGAATTGTTACGGTATATGTTATTAACGCCGTCTGCTAAAGGTTAGCAGACGTGCAATTGTAAAGGTTAAGACATTTAATATATTGCGATAGATGTTTCAATTATTGAACGCTCCATACACGATCGATTATGACGTGTCTAGCGTTGTTTGGGTCACAGTCGGTAACTAGGAGACGCTACCCTTTGTTACTTGACCGCCAAGCTGAATAGCTGCGTTTTCTAACCTTCCAATTCAATGGCATGATATAGCCATTTATATGTGCATTTATGATGGACCAGGGTCAGTCCTAGAACTCTATATGAGAGGAAACTTACGGAGGTTAGTGTTTAACTAGAATCCTCAGAAGGAGGAGAATAATCGTCCAATTCGTATGAAATATTCAGACTCGCAGTCTCACTGTCGGCAGGTAGCCATGTCTATCTGCGCGTGCATATAGCTGTGATGTTCTGACGACAATACTGCATTGTATCCTTAAACGGACATTGACACGTAAACCAGCAGTCTACGTTATTGATTAATTTATGCATGACTTATACGGACTTATGTTCTGCTCATATTTGAAATGATCATCCTGTGTGTACATGTGATTAAATATTACGGACTCAACCTGAAGGCATTAATTACTTCATTAATGTTGCTGAGTTCAAGTATTACATGTTACTTCTTCATATCATGCTACTGAGTTGTATGAACGCTTCACCCTAATTTGCGTAATGATAAAACAAGCACGATCAACAAGAAATCATTAAAATAACTATACTCAGCACATGATCTTCAACCGGCAAATAACTCAGCAACAGTAGTTCGACATGGCTCCTTGTTTGTTTATTTTATATGGAGTCATTTATTAATACAGGAAGTGACGTCATGCCTCCAAGGTGTATTTGGCAGACGTGGAACTAAGAATACAGAAGGCAGAGATCTTCTGCAGAGGCCTTCTACCTTTGTGTTCTGAAGTGAGCGGACGCATGTGTTTTGAGCTCCTGCAGTATTTTGTGTTTTTCCTGAATTATTCGATCACCAGGACACCAAGATACTTGGTTGAGGTGTCCTTGGCTTTTTCTAGTAAGGAAATGTGTGATTATTCATAATGATGTCCAAGGGACGATATTAAATAAAATTTGGAACGAGTGAAAATGACCAGCGTTTCATAAAGAACGGACTGGACGAAATTGTAATACTGCATTTGCCTTTGGGCCTACATATGTATAATTGGAGCTGTTTTGTAGAAATATAATAAACTGTATTTGTGTATAACTGTGAGAAATGTATTGGTCCGCTCAATACAGTTATACTGACTACGTGTTGTTGGACTACCCCTAATTTACTTTGGCCACGGAGACTCTCTCCGAAACAATAGACAGAACGACACGTATTACTCCGGCACAATGTCTGAACGCTTCTGTAGCGAACAATGCGCCTAGACGGACATTTTCACCGTTACCGTAGGAAGTCAATCTGGTTTAACAACTTAAGCGATTACAATTAATCCTTAAGGATGGTCAATTAGCCGTTAAATAACACTATCGTATTATGAACAAAGGTCAACAAATCTAAGGCGCGGCGATGGGGCAGGTTTGTGTGCGAACATGAAGAAATAAATGGAGAAAGCAGGAGGAAAAGACGGGGTGTAAAAGGTTACAACCAAATTCCGTAACAGTACTACTCTACGATACCAGTTGTACAACTGTTCTGCAGTTCAAATTTTCTGATCGACACTGGAAACCTACGTTCCACTGGTTGTGAAGATACCTGCCTTGACCAGAAGAGGTTTCCTCTTGAAGTCATCTGGATACGTGCCCTTGCCACAGAGACGAATTGACGAAAACAGCAAGGTCAACACTTCAGCGTTTTTGCAGCTAAGTGACATTTCTAGCAGACCAATTACAGAAGAACTTTGTTTTTTCTTTTCAATATTACGCTTCTAAAGCCGACATCTTTTCTAGGAAGATATCTACATTTTATTAATCACCAGCTCTTATTTATTTAATTTTTGTTCAAGAGTAATTGGTCATTAAATTTGTTATATGTTGTTTTACAAATTTATAGTTGATATAGTCATTACAGAGAGAAGTGTGCACACATAATTCAGTACCTTTAATCTATATTAATGGTATTATTAGAGCCAATAAGAAGAATTTTACTGTTAATTCAGTTGGGGGCTTGTACGAGCTAAATTAAATTGTATAATACCTCTTCACAAAAGACGGCGGGCAGATAAAAGTTAACATTGCTAAGACACATTCAGCACTGTTCTTGACTTCTGAAATATCTTGTGGAGACTCCCTCAAGGTAGATGCATCACCATTATTCTATCTGCATCTCTGCCAAGAGTAATCCTTTGCGAAGGTAGCTACCTTTGAAAACCCAAATAAGATACTCTAGGTTTTGGCCCTTGTTGGACCATCACTGCAGAGCAAAAGGGGGGCAACCCGTGACACAGTGTTAGAGACTTCACTATACTAGGTTGGGGTGACCAGTTCCCTTCCTCGCTGCCTTTTCCTTCCCTAACTCAAAAGTAAAGTTAGGTACACGCTTTCAGCTAGATAGACTGGAGCGTGTCGATACCGTGAATCGAACTCGGAACCTTTGCCACGAGAGACCAACACTCTAACCACTTTGTCAATCAGTCACTCAAACTTATAAATACAACTCAAACAAAAATACAGAAAGAGGAAGACAGAGCAATATATTGATACATTGGATACGTGGCATGGGAAGAAATCGGACATAACAACTGATTCAAGTCATCGAAGACAGTATGAAGCGATTACGGGTGATCCTCAGTGACGTTCAGCAAGGTACATTTAGGCAATGATGACGTCCCGCTGAAGTATTAATAGAATCTGACCACTTTAGAACTACCTACCAGGAGATTTAAAAATGACGAGCCAATGACACTGGCGAATTTCCGTCGCTGACCTACCTCAAGAATCTATGAAGAGAAGAATGTTTACAATGATAAAATATGCCAAATAGAATAGCTATGAACAGGTAAAAGTAGTCAAATATGAAATACTGTCGAATGGGAGTGACGTGAAAGAGACTTCTCCTACACCAGGCCTTAGTTTTATAAGGTGGAGGTTATCATTCTTCCTCACTGCTTTTGCCTTTCCTAACTCATGAGTAGAGTCAGGTACCCACTTTTTCACAGATGCATAGACTGTGCCGTGACCTGAACTGGTTTCACACCCGTTTCCTTTGCCTTGAGAAGCAAGCCATCTGGCCACTCTGCCAGTTGGACATTCAAAACATTTCTTACTATCACAGTGCACCTTCTCGTTTAAAGTCGTCACTTGTTAGTTTTGGTTTGGTTTTAAGGACTATCTTCATTGCATACGGACAGCTCCATCAGTGCTCAGATCTCCTCCCTTAGATCACACAAGGAGGATCTCAGCATAGTGCACGAACTCCGTAGCACTGGCGAGAATCCCCATGTGTGTATATAGGAATCACACATTCTATAAATATTGTTGTAATGGGTAGGTTTCTAACTTTTAAATTTTGCCAGGGCAGTGCCCGTGTGTTCTACTCTTTACGATTTCAAACTGCCAAAGGATTTTTAACGTGCGCAACTTGCACACGGGACCTCCTATTTTTTCGCCCTTATCCGTGAAGGCTAGGCATCCGATCTCACTACCCAGGAGACCAGGGGGGAGTATGACATCATTAGGATCACTGGTTGTGAAAAAAAAATGTCCATAAATTATATTCCCTTTACTGGGAATCGAACCCGCTACTTTAGAATTCGAGGCGGACGCCATACCACTTAGCCACATCACTTGATAATAGCGTAGTATTCACTGACGCGGTCTATAGCAAGCGTTAGACTTGTCTGTGCCTAATTATATTAATCATCATCGATTTCTTTTGCTTTTCTTACAGAGCACGGAGCTACAGTTGCTGCTGGTCGACTTGCAGGAAGCCTGCACCAAGCAGTCACATGGTCTTGTAAGGGTGGTTTATGTAACAATTTGTTGTATATAATGAGGTTGCCAGCCCCCCCACTGTGCACAACCTCAGATTGGGTCGCCTTGTACGACATGCCTGAGGCTGCAATGGTCCTGTTCTTGCTGTCTCTCTAAGGAGATTCCCAGGAACTACTGGGAGAATTATATTAATAACTAGCAATAACCCGTCAAACTTGACGGGTTTTTAATTATAGTGTGCTGTTTCCGTTCCCGGATGAGCAGATAGAAGTACATTCTCAGAGTGTTTTTGGTTTCTTTCCATTTTACAGTGTAATCAAACTGTTCATGAACACCGTCATTTGAACGCTTTTCTTTGTTGATTGTAATTATTTTCGGGAGAGTATATATAATGGAAACAATACAATTTTTCAACACGGTTGCATTCCTCAGCTGTGACCAACGTACACACGGCGAGAATTATGTAATTTTAGATTCTATTTAAAAGTTCTTTGATGACAACATTTCGTGGATTGTTTTCAAAGAGTGTTCCCTGATAATACGTGGTTTTAACAAAAACTTTCAAGTTTTCATGATTTGTACATCGGGTGAGGGCTCATGCACACTAATTTTTACACACTTTTTTTTTTTTTTTTTTTGTAGAGCGCTACTAATTTCGTGAAAGAATTAAAAAAAAAAAATAAACCAACGTATTTGTTTTATATAAGGTTAGTGTGATTCGCTTGTATAGCTAGGCGGTGTTGTCGTACGGAAGGCCCGGGGTTCGAATCCTGGGTAAAAGCCACTCACGTCTGTTGTTTTTCTGTTGTCTAGTGTTCTACTTCTTTATTTCTTACGAGTGCCTGAAAACATACCTTTATGTTTGTCTAATATTTATTTATTGTTTTATTTAACACCCACGCCGCGCAAGTTGCATACCGTGCGTTGCGCACTTTTTTTTCTGGCGCGAGTTACTATTTTGAGTGAGACCGACCGACGTAATATACATCGGTAATTATGTTAGATGGGACTAGTGACAATTATTTCTGACCGGTTCAGATAGACTTCTGTATGAATCCTGAGGCAGGATATTGAGAGCGAAGGAGCTTGTCGTAAAAGGCCACTTACTATGGCTGTGTTTAGGGCTATAAAACTTACTGTTGAAAATAACTTGCTACACAAAAAAATCACTGCAAGAAAATGAAATGTTCCCGCGCAGGTTTCGCGTCATCTAACTGTGCTGGCGGCAGCGGGGAAAAAAAGGAGAGGGGGGGGGGGAGAGAATTATTAATAAAACACGAAGGAAGCATACTCACCGGAAGAGCACTGGTGTCTTCTGCCAAAAATGCTTCCAGTAGCTGTTATAGGTGTGGTTGTTGATGTGTATAGCCTGCACGTGCTGGAACCTGCATTAAAGGCCAACTCAATGCACGTGATAACACTCCTGCACGCGCTCTCACAGCTGTCGTAATCCTTGAGTGTTAACTTGACAGCTGGATTACTTCCGTCCGTGTTTGACATCCTTGACCAAGAACACGAGCCTGGGTTCGGATCAGAAGAGCGTACAAGGATTACATAAACTACTTCATCGTCATTATATCACATTCTTTATCATCTTCATTATCAAAATATTGGTATCGTGAAAGTAGCGCCATTGCCAACAGTGCATCATTCAAATGATGTTGTATCATCATCAGTGGCGTATTAAGGGGGGGGGGGGGTTGCGAAGAGGGCGCACCGCTCCAGGTGACAGTCTGGAGAGGGGTGCCATCGCACACTTTTATGACAGAACTTCCTGTCAAAATTATACTTGCAAGTGTGATTCTTTATGGGTGACGTGGGTTTCTTTGGTAGAATCCGCCCCGGGATACTTTAAGTACGCCTCTGATCATCATTATTTTATTTGTGCTCCTAACGAAGCAGGAAGCTTCTACCGAATCTGGTCCCCTTGCAGGAAGCCTTTATTAAGCCTTTGTCAAAGCAGTCACATGACCTTTGCAGTGGATTATTTTTTATTTTTTTTGGGTGGAGGGTAATTTGTTTTACATGATGAGGCTAACAGCCTCATGCACACACTTATATTCGTGACCGGGATGCTCTGAATTTTATTAAGTGAGCTTATCCATAATCACTAAGTGTTAGCTAGGAGTGGTTTTTCTTAAGACAGAAAGTGGGAGCCGATTATAATATTATTACCCAATTTTCCGCTTGGTTGTATAATTACTGTAAAGAGTTTTTTGCTATTTGATACATATTGAGCATACGCTCAACACTATTTGGGTAACTCAGTCAGTGTGGTAAATTAACAGCGTGGGCACTTTTTACTAGAGTGTGTCAGACCAGGGTGTGTGTGTGGAAATATTTTCGCTGTGGGTCGCATTGGGCCCTGCGCAAGCAGACACTCTGGCCAAGCGAGCCCGTTGCTGGATTAACCTGTGTGAACTTTTAGGCTAACTAAAGCGACGAGAGCGAGTGATGGACGGAGTTTGTTTTGATTTTGTGAGTGAGAGAAACAGCGAGTGGAAAGTGGAAGTTTGTTTATATTTTGCATGGGTGAGAGACTAACTGAGGAAGAGTAGGCTACATGTAGTAATGAAATATTGAATTGCTATATATTTTCATAACCTTGGTCAGCACATTTGTCTGTGCTTCCTGATGTGATTTGCTGCTGTCAGGGGATTACAATTTCCACATAATAAATATTACCAGGCAGTCTACGTCATACTGCCAGGTTTCAGTTATAATGCCGCTGTGTGGAATTACTTAACCACAGCTTATTGTTGAAAGTATCTATAGCTCCAGCACATACGGGCTGTTGCCTTTGCCATCTAGTCAGTTTCGGCAACACTGTCCGACTCATTGATAGCCCGTTACCTCTAAGTATACTGGCATAACGACTATATACTTGCAAATACTTGCAACAACTGATCCAAATCTATCCAAACGATGAGGACTTTTGCTGGCGAGCGAGTATCCAGTAGGCGCGCTGGAGCACCTCTTATACTGGATAATGAAGACTTGAACTATAAGACAGGTGACGAGTACTGGCAACTGACTACTCCTCTCGGTCGTACTTACCGACTAAGTAAGTAAGTAGAAGATTATTCTATTTAGCATTGGAGGACGAACGAGGGTACGACTTCTTAAACAGATTCCGAGTATGGCTCGGAAGTAGACCTAAGATATTTGATTATATCTCTCTTCTCTCCAGAAGTCCTACCTCTCTCCGTATTTTTATTAGTAACTTTAATTGTCTCTATTTCCACATTACTCATTCATCTTCTGTCTAAACTCAGACATTCTCTATTTCCATTCTCGCGACAAAATTGCATTAGCCAAAATTAGCTTCAACCATGTACGAGTTTGGGAGTGTAAGTAGAAACGGCTCTGTTGCCCAAAAGTTTAATCGACCTCGAATTGACCCTCTGGGGTTCATCGACCTCCATGATGTCGACATTGACCACTTTGAGAAATGTATGCCATATTTATGTTTATTTTGCCTTGAGGAAGGGTTTATTGGTACATACATTTGCACGCCTGTTTTTTTTTAAATTCAGCAAAACAGTTTTTTTTCCCCCAGATTGTATTTAGATAGTAGCTAGATTGTACGAGCTTTATCATGCAATTTTACAAGGAATATCATCTTTCAAATCAATCTTTAATACAAGGGAGAAGAATTTTTTCAGAACGGCAAGCATGAACTTAAAAAGGTAAAGATAATCCCATAGCATATACTGCCGGAAGGGAGTGAAGTGGTAGAGACTTCACTATACTATGTCCCTTCCTCACTGCATTTTCCTTCCCTAACCCATTTACAGCTGGGTAGACTGAAGAGTGTTGATACCGTGAATCGAACCGGACACCTTTGCCGCGAGAAACCTAAAGGTAAGTTTATATATAAAAAATTCAAGTGTCATGGGTGGAATCAGAAGACAAAACAATTTACCTTGCGGAACAGAAGCTGCTGTTGTGGTTGTAGTCGTGGTGGAGGTCGTTGCTGTAAATAGATAGTAAAAAGTAAAACATTTTCTTACAATGAACCAATGAAAAAACGGAATCTTAATTTCACCAGGGTAAAGAAATAAGCATTGCCCTGCAATAATACAATTCTTAAAGTGTTATCAAATTAAAATTCGTTTAACTTCAGTAATAAGTAGGGCTGAGATTGATTTTGTAAAAACTTAATCGAATTTCTGTACTGGAAGATTAATCGATAAATTTTGAACAATTTGACAAATTATAAAACATTAAAAATACATTTTTTTTTTGTTTTAAATCACTAAGGACTTTATTTATTTTACTTGTTATAAAGCAGCATCGTCCTGAAAATATAATTAAATACTCAAAAGTTACAACCAAACAATTTATTATTTTTGACCATACTTGCCAAATTCCTTATCACAAACCCCTAACGCGGCAAATCATCTCGCATTTAAAGAAAAAACATAAACATTGCTAACAATGGAATAGTCGATCACAATTTGTTTTATCGATTAATCGATTAAAAATTTAACGATTACTCTGTTGATTCATCGTTAAAGATCCAAGCCCTAGTAGTAAGTAATCAATAATGTCATTGCATTTAGTAATTGAGCACTCACACACTTACATTCGCACACACACATAAATGCACACAGAGATCGAGATATACAAGCGAAATCAAGCACACAACAGAACAACTAATTTTTCTGATTAGCTATTTCATTATTAAATTGTCATTCAACAGAGAGCATCATTTTGGTTGCTTTAAAATAGCTGAAAACGTGTTGGCTGTGAAGCATTCAAAATACAAAGATTCGTGAACTAATTCAGAATACAACAGAATAAAACATCCGTAAACATACGCTTAAGGAGAACATATAAAATGTATGGCAGAAGACCGTCAGAAAGAACCTTTTGGGACAGAAGAAAATAACAGACCGCCAAGCAAGTAATTACGAATAAAACGTTAATGAACTGTTCTAGAATCTCCATGGTACGAGTGTGACAGTCAGGAGCTCGCAAAAGACACCGGTTTTTGTAGAAATTGCTAAAACAAACTGCCTAATATGGGACGATCCCCTGATGGAACGACACTAAAACTGTTCATGTGACCGGTGGGATGGGTCACAGTATCAAACATATAGATCTTGCAGTCTGGATGGTACTAAAGTAATCGTCGGCGGCATTAAAGTTTCCAGAGGTTCTTTTCGGTGAATGTTTTGAAACGGTCACAAGAGAAATACGGGGAGATTTTTGTTTAAAATCACATGGAAAATGGAACTAAACATAGATATGACGGGAATAAAGAAGACATTTAACGGATAACACAGGGCAGAAATGTTTGGCATGAATTTGTGACGGTCCTATGCTCCATGGTGGAGCTGAAAAGTAATGAAAGAAGGAACTTTAGATAGACTGGACATGCAATGAGAAAACGAACGCCTAGCTTGACGCGTCTGGCACAAGACATAGATATATAAGGAAAAGATGCGATCAGAGATCTCATGAAGGAAAGACACCACGATAGAAATGAAGGATCCAAGATTGATGGTGGAAGAGACTGAGAAGCAAGAGGACTTTAAGAATATGGGGGAGAGGAAAAAAAAAAGGGGGGGGGGGGATGCTATCAACAATGTCTACCGTAGAAAAAGCAGTAATATTCAGATGATCACAAATCCGCTTTCAGACCACAAGTCACTCTCAAAAATTCAATGTAATCGTTTTCACTATCATCTATTAAAGTCATTGTAATCGTCATCGTCATCATCATCAGAAGTCGTCAATTGTTGAATGCTCATAATTCTTAATTTAATAAACTGTGTAGTTCCATGGGGGGTCTCTGAAGAGACAAAGCAGGAATAGGACTACTGTACGCTCGTGCATGTCGTACGTGGCGACTAATTTGAGGTTGTGCATGGGGCTGCCAACCTCATCATGTAAAACTAAGTGCCAGCGAAACCACCACTACATGTGAATGTTTGTGGCAGGTATTCTTCAAGGGTACCAGCTGTAATGTTGGCTTCATACCTGTAAGGAGTGTAAAGGAACAAGATGATGATGACCACGACGATGATGATGATGATGATGATGTTGATGATGATGATGATGATGATGATGATGATGATGATGATGATTGCTCTAATTTTACATTACCAGGGCAGACTTTCACTGCCAACGTTGCTCCTGCAGAAGAGATTTTGGTGATGACTTTAAATGCTAAAAAGCAGTCACCGCCCTTCCATTCGGTTGCTTTGCAGGAGCTGTTAGCTAGGCATTTTGTCTTACACTCCTGTCGATTTAATTTGAACGATGTAGGCTGTAAGTAGTGCACTAAAAGTTCATACTGAGTTGGAAGCTAGGGTAAAAACTTTTGGGTGCTGGTATAACTTGTTGTATACCTGGAATGGCGTTTTCTACTTAAGAGAGCCAAAAAACCTAACCCTACTCCACACTAATCCTAGCCTCAACTCTTCGATAGGTTAAGTAATTCCTGTACACAGCAAGTTGTACCAGCACCGACTTATCTATCTAAATTTCACACATACCCCATAGCAGATACAGCAGTAGGAGAGTTGTTGTTATTTAATTAAGGCCGCTGAGCTTTTCGCTCTTTTGCAGTCAATACCTACTTGAAGACTCCATGGTATTATCTACACTGTGCGTCTAAGGTTTTCCAGTGGCTTTTCTGCCATTCCGAAATGTGTTGAGTTGAAATCATGAGCTCCAGTTTCTGCAGCTCGGCCTGCATTTAAAGAATCATCACATTTGGTCCCTGTCGCGAGAGGTTCAGATGTTATAGAAAATAATAAGATATCCTGGACATAAAGGTGTATCAGATGATACCAGGATAGTGCCAGGTAAGAGTCTGGTCTTATCAGTAATACTCCCTTCTCTGAAGAGAGTAAGGGTGTATAGACACAAAGGTAGGGTCAAGCTGTGTAAGTTCCCTGAGAAGATGGTGATGTAGTACTCTGAGTCCCTAACTGCCACCTCTCCTGCTCCGCCTCTGTTATTATGGTACTTAATAGTGTTTCTGACTCTGCTAGGGGTAATTTATATAATTAAATTTACCAACAAGAACTGTAATTCAACTTAAAGAATTTAAGAAAGTCTGCTGATGAATATTTACAATTTAATTGAACAGTTACTCTTTTCTGTTTGAAAAGTATTAATATCAAATATTTTACAACATTAAATAAATAAGAACAATTCAACAAAAATGTCTTTCTCTTGGGTTACAATGTTTATCATCTTGTAGACAAAATAGCTGGCTTGATCATTCACTTGAAGAATTATTATTATGATTACTACAAGTTTATTGATACTCTATAATTGTTATCGTCATCACAAACTGATGCGTATATGTCTTTGGTGAGTATGGATAAGCTGCACAGTTGCCTTAAGCAACTTATCTGAGTCACTGCAGATGGCTCCCTTAGATGCTGGATAGAATCTTCAGATGAAATCTCCAGCAGTTACATACATTATGACTGGCCTGCTATCACAGACTGGCACTGCATTCGTTGCAACGTTAGTAAGAGAAGCATTTCTTATTTGGAGACTTTTGGTTAAAGTACTAAACCTGCAATGAATTCAAACGCAACCCCTGTATTTGTCTATCCATATCCCTCTATGACACAGATGGGGACGATAGACAGTTTCAGATTAGCGTGCCAGCAGATGCACAAGGTATAGTATAGTAGCATCAATCATTTTAATTCAATGCGGTCATAATTTTCTGCTAACTTATTAATTATCAATAGTTTCCCATGATTCGCCTCCATACAATAATTTGTTGTGGGTAAAACTATTAAATAATATGTCAAACGATACTGTAAATCAATCCCTTCTTTATGATCCTGGTAGGTGTCTCATTCCATTCAAGAAATACTCCTTCAAATATTTCAACAAACCTACAGTCGTACTTTGGCCATCATTCTCAATATTATACACATTTCACAATGTTGGCTTTTCCACTAAAGGTTAACACATGCTTGTATTTCAGCAGGCAACACACTCGAGGGGCGTTCAGAAAGTAATGCACCACATTGTTTTTCTCAGCTAATAATGAAGATAGAAGCATGAAATTTTGCACACTTTAAATATGGCATGTGCCAATTGTGTGCACTAAATTGCACTGAAACCGGCCAAATAATACGGCTGCCCTAAACCGTTGAACTGGAGCGTGTTAGCAACTTGCGTTATAAGCAGCGAATTGTGATAGAATTTCTCGTTGCAGAGAAGGAAACTGTAATGAACATTCACAAGCGTCTATGTGATGTGTATTGAAGTTTTGCAGTCGACAGGAGCACAGTCAGTCGCTGGGTTCAGAGAATCAAAGAATCAGGAAGTGGAGATACGGAGCTGCTTGATCGGCCGCGCTGTGGACGTCCTGCCACAGCCTTCAACGCAGAAGTGTTGAAATGCGCTGAGGGCATTATTCTTACTGATAGGCGAATCACTACTCAACAATTGGCCTTACAGCTGTCAGTCAGCATTGGTAGTGCAAATGCAGTTATAAAAACTCTCGGATTTTCTAAGGTTTGCGCAAGATGGGTTCCTCGAAGTCTCACAAATGACCACCGATTGCAAAGGAAAGCAATTTCTTCTGAATTGTTGGAGCGTTTCAATGCTGATGGGGAGAACTTTTTGGCTAAGATCGTTACAGGTGACGAAACCTGGGCACATCATTTTGAACCTGAGACAAAAAGACAGTCAATGGAGTGGCATCATCCGCAATCACCATGAAGAAAGAAATTCAAGACAATTCCTTCGGTTGGAAAGGTCATGATCACTGTCTTTTGGGACATTAAAGGTGTGGTTCTTGTGGACGTTAGTAGTAGGGTATGTTGGAAACGATTATTATTATGGAGGCGCCATGGAGGCGCGTGACTTTTATATAGCAAAAACGCCTGGAGGCGCGTGACTTTTATATAGCAAAAAATGGCGGCGCGCTGGAGGCGCAAGATGGCGGACTTGAGATAACAAGGGGAGGTTATTTTTAGAGGTATTTTTAGATAACAAGAAGAGGAGGGACAAGATGGCGGACTTGAGGGGGAGATAACAAGAAGAGGCGGGGCAAGATGGCTGACTTGAGATAACAAGAAGAGGGTATATGGGGCAAGATGGTGGTTTTTTATATATTATTGTTATTAGTATAGCCAACTTAGGTAGTGGGTGGGTTAGACAAACAGTTTGAGACTTTTAGATAATAGGGAGACGATATTTACATAACAAGAAGACGATATGTATACGTTATATTTAGACATATATTGAGACATGCAAACAGTTATACAACATTTATACAAACAGTTATACGAATAGTTAGACGAACATTGTGACATACAACGGACGATATATAGGTAACAAAAAAGCGGTTTTGGTTAATATAGTTTTTATTTTATATTCAATAGTGTTTTTTGTAATAGCAAAACAGATATGGTAATATATAGTATCGTTTAACATAATACATTATGCAGTAATTTTTTAGCAAATGAATATATAATTATATGGTGTATTTTTTTAACATTATCAAACATAGATAAATAATACATAGTGATATGTACAATAATACATTATTTACATAGGAAGGCTGTGTGTATATCACAGTTTGTTTATAATACATTATCACAGTTGCAGGCCAGACCTTGAGGGGTGTCGTCACATTGTCGTCACATTGTCGTCACGTCGTAAGAAATAGTGTATGCGTACAGACAGTTTAAATGTTGAGGGGTGATGTGGTGACGTTGTCGGGATGTACCTGTCGTTTTATGTAAAAGTAAGATAGGGCGCTGCGGTGTTGTTCATATATGTAGATGGAGGATTTGTGTGCTCTGAACCCGATATTTTTCCCACCCTCTGCCTGTTGTGTGTTGAGGACTTCTGGAATGTGTGTTTGTCTACTTTGTTGTGGTGTTTGTTGAGTCCTTTGGTGGTGGTTTTGTCGTAGTCGCCAAAACAGTGATATGTCTTGCTACAGAGGGAAACCATCCCTCTGCCTTCGTATTCTAATTTAAAAAGGCCCGGTGTCCGCTTGTCGAATAAGGTTTGTTCGCGGCATTTTTGACAAAGGGCGCGCGTTTTACCCTCGGTAGCGACGAAAACGGGTCTATGGTCGGGACATACTTCGGCGGGGAACCACTGGTGGTAGGAGCTATAAAATTCCTGTCGCAAAGCGGGCTTAACAACGTCCGCTAAGTTGTTCGCGCTAAGGGCCAAGTAAAGACTGTCTGTGTCCGTCTCGCACAACTGAAAGTCTGACCTATCTACAAATTTATCTAGACAGTCGTAGTAAAATTCTAACATGCGTAATTTCGCGTATTGATAGACGAAAAATCCTATCTGAACGGGGAGGTCCCAACATATAGTCTGTTTAAGTTTCTCTACTTCGAATATGTCGTCCGTCACTAACGTCATTTTCCTAAAGCGGGGTGAGTTTATTTGGTCAGAGGTACCCTCGCCCATCGTATACGAGACATCCACATGCTTCGCCTTATTGGTTAATGTCTTGCCGTAGGCCGCGTTACCTAGCAGTTTCATGGTCTCGCTGGTAATGGCGTAGGCAGGATCAGTATCACCCTGTCGACGCGCGTTCGAAACAGTGTCCCCAAACCGTTTGAAACACGTCACGGGTGTATACTCAAGCACCTGGTAGATACAGGTGACTTCTAACCCTTTGGTTAGGTACCAGCAAAGCAGAGGTGTCGCCACCAGAATCTTTTTTCCCACATAACTCCCGATCAAAGTCCGTCTGGGGGTAGTCAGGAGCTTATGTTTTTCGGCGTATTCCCGCATGAAAGGCCCAATATCTTCCCTCGTGACGTCGACATTCTTAAAAATGGGCGTCATCTCAGAGAAATGGTCTTTTAAAGAGTCGGGGACATGGATGTCACACTCGACTAGGCCAAACAAGGTCTCGTCCAGCACCGAGGCGAGAATATTTTCTTTTGTCAGGGGGTACCGACATTTCGTGTAAGATGGTTTCTGGTTCGGGAAGGTGGTGTTCAGAAAACGACGGATTGATGGGTCGGTTTTCTTCAACGCCTGCCACTCGCATTCCCACATTTCTACCAATTTGACGCTGCAATGGCCCCGTAAATAAGAACTTGTTTCCACCGTCTTTGCGTACAACTCAGCCAAGGGTTTGTTGTTGACTGGGTTAACGTCACGACCGGCGGTTAGTGGGCAGTTAGGGTGGCCGTGGAATAGGCAACCGTGGAACTGGTAGGCGGTTTGAGAGTATCTGTCCCAACCGTCTACCCTAACGCATACATCACCCAACGCCTTCTCACGTCCGTTAAACTGGGTTTTTAAGGTCACTGTTTTTTGGTGGGAGACCCAAGCCAAATAATCGCGGTACTGCACGGTATATTTGTGGAGTTTGTGGTGCTTGAAACCATCATCCTTGGACCGTCTAACGGGAAAGTCAGTGGGCATTTTCTGCATCAACGCCCACAAATAAAGGGCGTTGGCCTCAAACCCTTTAATGGCTTGAACCGTTTTGCCACCTCTAATGCGGGTTTTGCCTTGCTCGTGGAACCTGTGAAAAATAATTGACGGTCCCCCGACGATGTTTTGGCGCAAGATATTATGCAAATCTACATCCTGCTTCGAGCATAAAGAAAACATGACGTTGGGCGGGAGGGTTTTGAAGAGCTACTTTAACGTGACACCGGGCACGGAGATCGCATCTTTAAACATGTCTACACCTAGGCGCGCGTAAAAACTAACTTGTCGGTCTAACGCTGCCAGGAAGGGGACCACGTCTTTATTGTTGTACCACGTCAGAAAGTCGCGTAACGTGGTCATGTGGTTCTCGGTCCACACCTTCTGGCACTCGGTGTACTCATCGGCGGAAATGTTAGTGTTTTTAAGTTTGGAAAAAAATGCCGAGTGGGGTGGTAACGCTGTCTCATCTAACTTTGCTAAATCTGTTATGTACTCGTAACAAAAATATCCTTTAGTTTCTTTAACCTTGTACGCCGCGAGATATTTGCTATAGCTAAACCCCGGGGCTAGGTAATTGACTATATCTAAAAACTTTAAGTCGCTAGTGGCAATACACATAAAATTATTGTTTCGCTTGACTAAAAATTTGAAGTCTTCCCCCCTGAAATACCGGATGAGATACGGTTTGATTACGTTCACGTCATACTTGCCCGAATTGAAACCTAACACCGGTAGCTGCCCAAAATAACCCTCTAATCTAGCAAGGAGTCCGTCTGAATTACCGATCGTCTCTAAAGCCTCGAGTTGCATGCAAACGTCGTCAAAATACGCACGCAGAATCTCATAAGAGGCCGCGGCAATTTTGAGCAGATGGTCAGCCATCGTATTGACCAACTCCTGTGGATCACCCGTTGTGATAAAACACACGGGGGCTTCAAAACCGGGGACGTTAGAAGCCACCGAACACGACAGGGGCACGTGTTTGGCTGTGTAGGTAGTGGCATTACCACTGGGCACTAGAGTGTTCTCAAAAAACACTCGTAGTCAAACGTGGCTCTATAAGGGAAGACGAATTTTGTGTCTACGTCTATCCCCTCCTCCTTGATTAAGTCCCAAATGGTCTCTGGGGGATTATACACACCACCTCTAAATGTTTCTCTTCGCTTAGAGCCGGTACAGCGCTTTTCATGGCGCGCCATAAGCCAATACTCCTGCCATAACTTACCGCAATCGGGACACGAAAAAGAGTTACTGGCCCTATCGATATCTGTAATGTACATGAAATGGTTCTTAAACATTAACAGACGCAACGTATCTTTAAAAGTGTCACTACCTCTAAGTTTGGGGGTCAGGTTTTCCTCGTCGTCAAATTCAAAAACGTCAATATTTACGTTAAAACATTTTTTCTAATTAGGGCATATCAATTAAACTAACCCCGGGGAAATCGACGAGGGACCTAAGTCCCTGCTGTGTTTGCCACTGTTCGACTAGTCGGCGCGTGCTTTTTCTAACGTCTTTAACGGCACCACCCCTAAAAACGGCTAAACATCTAAAAAAGCAAAAGTTATCACTGTATGGTTGTAAGTTTGAATCCTGTTGTAATGTATGGATGTGGTGATTGTCCGTGATGAAAGACGGAATGTCTTGTATGCAGCAGCCGATAGGAAAGTCTTGGATATGGTACAGATAGAACGAAGTGGCTGGGATGGCTTCGACAAAGTATTTTGTGTTTGGTCTATTTAATTGGGCGTTTGTGATAATGTCGGTGTCTTGTAAGTTTGAGAGAAAAGATTTGAAATCTGTAATGTTGTTGACTAAGTGGGGTTGATCTAACACACAGCTATTATTATTTGAGGCATGAAATAAGCGTAATTGGTTTGTTTCTCTGTGTCTCAAAACTACGTGGTGACTGTAGTTTATTTTGAATCTTTTTGTCTGTTGGCTATTATGGAAAAAAGTGAAAGTCGATAAATATTTATGTTTATTTGCGTGTGTTTTAATAGCTTGCCAGTTGTCAGTGTAGATTTGTCGTATGTCAGCCTGTAAGTCTCGTAAGCTGTCTTCTTCAGACGTCAAGCGGGGTTTTTTGATATGGGTTTGGGTACTGGTCATGGGGCGTTTCTTGATCTGACCTGTTTTTGGTTGGTGAGATGGGGTGGGACTTGTTGAATAGGGGGCTCTTGGTAGTGTGGAAGTTGTTGTGGTGGTAGAGACCGCCATAGATGCTGAGTCTGTTATGGCACCGGCTGGTGGTGTCTGTTGGTGCGTTGAGTCTGTTGTCCCTGCTGCAGCAGGTGATGTCTGTTAGTGCACCGATCTCGATGTTGATGCTGAGTCTGGTGTGATGTCTGCTGGTGATGTCTGTTGGTGCGCCGTTGATGATTCGGCGCCTGGTGGGGCACCTGATGTTGGTGCTGGGACAGTCTGGTGTTGGTTAAGGGTGGGGTGTTGTTGTTTTATGTGGGTTCATAAACTGGTGCCTTGGGTGAATTGTTTGGCGCAAATTTCACAAGAAAATCGAGGCATAGCGTGCACTGTTTTTATGTGCTGTCTTAAATTGTCAATGCGGGTAAATGTTTTACCACAGCGGGGACACGTGAGACTGTGCCCTGGTGCAGTGGTGGTCCCAGCTGAGGGGTTTGTAGCGGATGTCGTTGCAGTGGTGGTTCCCACTGATTTGTCTATAGCGCCCGCCGTTACAGTGGTGGTCCCCACTGGGACGTTTATAGCGGCCCATGGTGCAGTGGTGGTTCCCACTGAGACGTTTATAGCGCCCCCCGGTGCAATGGCTTCCGCTGTGGGGGATCTCGGTGCACCGAGTCCATGAACACTCTCAATGTGTTGTTTGAGTGCCTCAGGTCCTACAAAGACTACAGGGCACACACGACAGGGGTGTGTCGGTTCAGCATGTACTGTCCGCATATGTCTCGCGATATCGCGAGCTCGAGTAAAAGATTTGCTGCATTGGCCACAAACATTTTGGATTGCTGACATCTGTGAAGTAGAAACGAAAACACATTACTCACACATAAAATTAAATACAAAGAAAGAGAGAAAGAAAGAAAGAAAGAAAGAGAAAGACAGAAAGAGAGAGAGCCAGAGAGAGAGAGAGAGAGAGAGAGAAAGAAAGACAGAGAGAGAGAGAGAGAAAGAAAGAAAGAGAAAGACAGAGAGAGAGAGTGAGACAATGAGAAAGAGAATAAACACAGTCTTATATGTAACAATCAGTTAAATAGAGAGAGAGAGAAAGAAAGAAAGAGAGAAAGGGAAAGAGAGAAAAAAAGAAAAAAAAGAAAGAGAGAGAGAGAGAGCCAGAGAGAGAGAGAGAGAGAGAGAGAGAGACACAGAGACAGAGACAGAGACAGAGACAGAGACAGAGAGACAGAGAAATAGAGAGAGAGAAAGAAAGAGAGAAAAAGAAAGAGAGAGAGAGAGAAGAGAGAAGAGAGAGAGCAAGAGAGAATAAACACAGTCTTATTTCTTATTCTAGGTGAAAAAAATGCCTCGCGGGCGCCCTGTCAGAAAGATATCGATTTAAAACCACGCGCTCACGATACAAGTGACGCCTATCGTTTAAAATTTGTTTTATAACAAGATCTTGTGTAGTTCAGTACTGTTTAAAAAAAAAATATGCTATGTTCTCTTTAATTTTCTTTATTATGTGAAAAAAAATATTCATCACGCTCGAGTTTAGTTTGTAGTATTGCACCATCAGTTGAAATCCAGGTTGAGTAATCTCACATAAATGACCAACTTGTCTAACAACAAGGGGGGGGGGGGGAGAAACACGGATAAGTTTAAATAGAAATAATTATTTTAACACCCTAACACAGAACATACTTAACGAATACGCACTCAACTAAAACTTATATATTCTCTAAATAGAAATAATTATTTTAACATCTTAACACAGAGTACCGAATACAAACAATCAACTAAAACATTTTTATAATTTTATTAAATAATTTTACACCCTAACACACGAAAAAACAGATATTTTTAAAGATATACATCCTAACGAAAATTAGTTGTCTTTTTTTGTTTTGTAACTAAGAAGTAAATTTAAAAAAAAAAAAAAATAGAAATAAAACGAATACATACTATCAGGTGTTGTTATGACAAAACAATTGGTTCTTTTCAGTGTTCTTTCAGAGATGTCTCCGCTTCAGTTTCTGATGATTGAATGATATATCTGAAGACAATGCATCCCGTTATATGACAAAATAAAGTGCGCTTGTTTCAGAGTTGAACGACCTTACACATCTGTTATTGCTCCGCAAACAGTTTCTCGTAAATTGTCACGTACCGACAAGAAATAACTCACCAATGTTTACTCACTGTGCAGGTGTTCTGAAACAGCCTGTTTCACCTGGTAATATAATACTTACACAAACAATACGTCTGTTAATTCGTCTTTCGTTTGGACACGGATGAATATCGACCCACAGCGACAACCCCGAGCATTTGTTTACACAGACACAGCTGTTTATAACTTGACTGTGGGACTTCTACATTAGCAAACATTTGTGACACGTCCCAAGATAAAATTCCGAGCATTTTGTTTGTGACAGGTGTACCGAGAAAGAAAAGACATTAGCCGTATTTTAACATCGGTTTATAAAAAATATCTAAGTATTTTGAAATAAACAATAAAATTAAATACAAAGAAAGAGAGAAAGACAGAGAGAGATAGAGAAAGATAGAAAGAGAGAAAGAAAGACAGAGAGAGAGATAGAAAGACAGAGAGAGAGAGAGACAGAGAGAGATAGAAAGAGAGAGAGAGACAGACAGAGAGATAGAAAGACAGAGAGAGAGAGAGAGAGAGACACATTTTAAAACGGTTTACAAAAAAAAAAATCTAACAAGTATTTTGAAATAAACAATAAAATTAAATACAAAAAAAGAGAGAAAGACAGAGAGAGATAGAGAAAGATAGAAAGAGAGAAAGAAAGACAGAGAGAGAGATAGAAAGACAGAGAGAGAGAGAGACAGAGACAGAAAGAGATAGAGAGAGAGCGAGAGAAAGAAAGACAGATAGATAGAAAGAGAGAGGGAGAGAGAGTGAGAGAGAGAGAGAGACACATTTTAAAATGGTTTACAAAAAAAAAATATCTAACAAGTATTTTGAAATAAACAATAAAGTGAGAGAGACAGAGAGAGAGAGAGGCAGAGAGAGAGAGCGAGAGAGAGACAGAGAGAGAGATAGAGAGAGATAGAGAGAGAGACAGAGAGCGAGAAAGAGAGCGATAGAGAGAGAAAGACAGAGAGAGAGACAGAGAGAGAGAGACATTTTTAGACTAAAACATATATATATTAAAAGAGAAAGAGAGAAAAATGATATATAAGAAAACAAAAAAGAGATATTTATGCTAACTTTTAACACACGAATTTGTTTAAAAGTGTATGTTTTAAATTCCAGGTGTTGTCGTATTCTTGATCAGGGATTCTTACGTTTTTTTTATTCTCAGTACATGTCGGTGTCTGGGGTTCTTACATTTTTTTATTTTATTCTCACAATGTTTTACACTTCCCAAATTCTTGATCAGTGGTTCTCAATACATGTTGGTATCAGAGGTTCTCACAATGTTTGATTCTCACGTTACTCCAAAGGTTCTCACAATGTTTGATTCTCACGTTACTCCAAAGGTTCTTACAATGTTTGATTCTCACGTTACTCCAAAGGTTCTCACAATGTTTTACACTTCCCACCTTGTAGATCAGGGATTCTCAGATTCTTGAACAGTAATTGTCACATTTTTTGTTCTCACAATGTGTAGGGTTTTTGATATAAAATCACTGGTTGTAAGTGAAAGTTATCATTATTAAATATGGACACGAGATTCGTACATCCTTTTACAGCGTTAATCTCAGGGCCGACTGGATCTGGGAAGACTGTATTTGTCCAGCGTTTCCTAACACATATCAAGGATATGGTCACAGTCGTACCCGATGAGATTATTTGGTGTTACTCCGAATGGCAACCTCTATACAAGTCACTGACTGGAGTTCAGTTTATTGAAGGACTACCCGATATTGAGCAGTGGACAGGTGATAAGAGACGGTTGGTAATTATGGATGATCTCATGAACGAAACAGACGAACGTGTAACTAGTTTATTTACAAAAAAGTCTCATCATAAAAATATAAGCGTATTTTATCTGGTGGCGAGCGCTTACCAAGAAGAAAGTCTCGCTCAAAAGACGAAAACAATTGTTACAAACTGGAGGTTTTTTAAGTGTGTTGTTAAAACCAATACTATCTGTACTAAAAGGTTTTTTGTAAAATGGCTAAAAAAATGGTTTTGATGGATCCTCGTTTGTTAGAAAAACCTTATAGACCACCCGATGCTCTAAGAGATAACTTGGGAGAATTGGATACGCAAATGCAACTAGTCTTGGATCGACAAGATTTACCACTCGGAGACAAGGCTAGACTCTACCAACAAACATTACAGCGTTATTTGACTCGACTAGAACAGTACAGACACGTACCTCTAGGTCTCGTAGATATTAAACCACCAACACAAACCAACGAACAACCCACTGTACTTAAAGAGGAGGTCGTGGACAAAACGCCTCAGTCGCCACCCGTCACACCCACTCATCGAAAAAAGGTGACCAGTAAATTGCGAGAATCATCGTCGTATTCGCTCAGAAGAAGGAAAAAGACACCAAAGTGGGAAGCATGGCCAAAGAAGTGATTTTAAAACGACATTACTACGATCCAAAACGCCCTGGAGCTTATGGAGGAATTGCCGCCTTACAACGTGCAACCAAACTTAGTCGTAAAAAAATTGAAGAGTGGCTAGGCCATCAGGACACCTACACCCTACGTAAACCGGTGCGCAAAAAATTTAAACGACGTACGACCATTGCGGGTGGTATCGATCAACAGTTCCAGGCTGATTTAATTGACTTGCATGGTTTAAAAAGATTCAACGATGGGTATTCGTATCTAGTAACGTGTATCGATGTATTTAATAAATTCGCTTGGGCTGTTCCGTTGAAAAACAAGACTGGGACAGCTTTAGTAGCAGCGGTAAAGACAATTTTTAACAGTCGCAAACCGATAAATTTTCAAACAGACAAAGGCAGTGAGTTTGTCAACAAAACATTCTTAAAATTTCTTAAAAACGAAAAGGTCCATTTCTTCACTACGGAGAATGAAGACACCAAAGCAGCTATCGTCGAACGGTTTAATCGAACCCTCAAAGAAAAAACGTGGCGTTACTTTACCAAAACCAACAGTCTTCGCTACGTCGACGTGATACAACAACTGGTCCACAATTACAACAATTCGTATCATCGGAGTATTAAGATGGCACCGGTGGAAGTTACCCCGAACAATCAAGAAGAAGTATGGCGTACTTTGTATTCGACCCCTGACGTCGTCGGGAGAAAAGTCTATTTTAAACCTGGTGATCGCGTGCGGATCGCCCAAGCCAGACAAACTTTTAAAAAGGGTTATACGCCGGCGTGGACCGAAGAGTTGTTTACGATCAGCCGACAAAACCAAACAAGACCGGTTACGTACGTCCTTAAAGATGATTCGGGTGAGGAATTGAAAGGTTCTTTTTACCAAGAAGAGCTGCAACGAGTCGGCGACAAGATAGTTTATCGAATCGAGTCCATTTTGGAGGAACGCCGCGGTGGCAGGGGTGTAAAAGAATATTTAGTCAAATGGTTCGGTTATAACTCGTCATTCAACAGCTGGATTTCGTCCAAACAGCTAGCGAGATATCGAGACTGATGGATATTGAAGAAGACGTGAGCACCCCAGTTTTGAGGCCACCCCCTCCCAAGACCGCGAGAACCTCGTTCTGGCCTTTTTTTGGGAAACTAGTTCCGCGACTAGAGATCGTTTTCATCTGTCAGATGATCGTTATATATGTCGTCATCGGTGTCTCATTATTCAATCTGAGTCGGAGCAACGCAGAGGGACCAGACGGCAAGTTTTGGATCGCTTTAATGAGCAGTTGTCTGGGTTACATGTTACCTAACCCCAAGATAGGATGAGTTTTTACGTGACTTTACCCAGCAATGCCTCGATGAAAATATACCCAAACAATAACGCCGGTCACTTTTTCGTCAAATTGCCACAGACTATAGACTTGACTTCACGTTATGAGGTTGGTTTGGTTGAGATTCAATTTCCCAAAAAGATCCGACAACTGATCGATGAGTTGAATCGTTTGCTTTTAGCCTCGGATGTGGATGAAAAAGCCATAGTTAGTTTCCATTTTAACAATAATAAGGTAACCTTGAATCTCTATGATCCGGAGGTTGAAGTTTAGCGAGACGTTGAAACACATGTTAGGTTTTCCTGCCTCGCTCGCCACAGACATTGACCCAATACTACGAGGTGAGACTGAAGTACAAATGG
Organism: Oreohelix idahoensis; assembly: GCA_024509875.1. Lineage (NCBI taxonomy): Eukaryota > Metazoa > Mollusca > Gastropoda > Stylommatophora > Oreohelicidae > Oreohelix > Oreohelix idahoensis. Next base: position 1,288,390 of record JAMPIV010003725.1, on the reverse strand, counting down.
ATAGCGACATGAAAAATGTATACGTGTACTGCGATCTCGTAGCGGCGAGACCGGTTGGAGATGCCTCTGTCCCTTTGTTACGGATTGTGCCTATTTTGGATAGGACTAATGCTTCTGTTTTCAGGATTTACGACAAACCCCACTACGTACCCCTGAGCCGTTTTTCGTTTGACGCAGTGGAAATCCTTTTAACTAACGATCAGGGTAAGACTATCCCATTCACTAGCGGAGCTTCGGTGTTGACACTACACTTCCGAACCCACAGACGGTTTGATTTTGACTAGAAAAAATGGTCAGACACGTACCCATCCGACGAAACCCCAAGATGTATGAGGAGTTTTACTGCAACCAAGCTGGTCATGGGATGCCAGTGTTTATCGGAGGTAGAAGTCAAAGAGGACATGGTTTGGGTAGTTTTTTCGGCGGGCTCGGTCGTATGGTTCTCCCGTGGTTAAAAACTGGAGGAAAAGCTTTACTCAGAGAAGGGCTTGGGACCGGTCTACAGGTCGCGAGCGATGCGTTAACCGGCAGAAATGTTGGCGAGGCATTTCGTGAACGAGCGAAAGAATCTGGTCAACGTTTATTACAGGGAGCGGTTGAACACCTCACCACTAACCAATCGGGTAGCGGACTTAGAAGAAAAAAAAAGAAAAACGAGAGCTGCCCCACCTGGCGAGCCGAAACGCATAAAACGCAGTAACCGAGCTCGACCTTCTCATTCTCACCAGAAGAAGCGAAGGTACTCTGATATATTTGAATGATGGCGCTTATTCACCCCAGCTCGTGCGAATGTCTTCACAGTGGTCTAGATTTGTTTAGCGTACCACCAACGCAGACAGCCGTGGAAGAGGGACAATTTGTGGAGATACATCCGTTGGCCGCCTTAGCCCCCGGAGCCCCGGTGGAATTTGTAATTTCGGGAAACGGTGAAGAATATCTAGACTTGTTCAATACTTTTCTACACGTGCGCGCCAAAGTTACGTTAGCTAATGGCGGCGCATTACCCGTTGACGCGGAGGTGGCCCCGATCAACTATTACCTGCACAGTTTATTCTCCCAAGTCGACGTTTCACTGAACGATACGCTGATTACACCCAGCGAGAACACCTACCCTTATAGAGCTTACATCGAAGCCACGTTGAATTACGGGGAGGAACCCAAACGAGGTCATCTGACATCGGCTCTGTTTTACAAAGACACGCCAAATTTTATTACGGATACAATTGGTGACAATAACAACGGGTTAAGACTGCGTCGACATATAGCGGCTGGTTCTCAGGAGATTGATATGATGGGTCGTTTACATTCAGATATCTTTGCTCAAGATCGTTACCTGTTAAATGGTGTGACAGTTAAAGTAAAACTCACTCCGTCTAAAGATGCCTTCAACGTGCTGGGACACGACCCCACCGCTGGATATAAATCTATTATAACTTATGCGGCCTTGGTTGTCCGGAAAGCTAAATTAAATCCCGCCGTCTCTCTAGCCCACGAGAAAGCCTTGGTGCGAGGTAATGCCAAGTACCCCTTGAAACGAGTTGTGCTAAAAGCTTTCTCTATCCCTAGAGGTATGCTATCGCACATGCAGGATAATCTGTTTCTCAGTCAAACACCTACACGGATCGTGATTGGACTAGTCACTTCGTCCGCTTTTAACGGGTCGTACACGGCTAATCCGTTCAATTTCGCTACCTTTGGTCTGATATATTTGAACGTCAGCGCGGACGGCAGAACCATCAGTGGCAAGCCTTTGTCCATGGATTATGAACACAACCAGTACGTGAGAGCCTTCTTCGCGACGAATCTAGCTATGAGCCTGGTTGGTAAAGACGCCGGCAACGACCTCGAGTATAGACATTTTAAGCACGGTTACGCCTTATACGCCTTTGACCTCACCCCCAGTCTACTAGACGGTGACCAGTTTGAGATGGCCAAATCGGGCCCAGTCTCAGTAGAACTTAAATTCGCCGAGGTCACACCCGAACCATTACAGGTTCTCGTCTACGCCGAGCAAGACTCGATCTTGGAGATCTCGAAATCACGCCAAGTTTTGACAGACTACACCACTTAAACAATGAACACAGACGAGATACGCACCATCCTCCTGTCAGACATATTTGTTAAACGAACTGGGCTCGTTAAAGTGTTAGCTCGTGACCAATTACCTCTACGCATCGATCCGACCAAGGTGGCTGCTTTCGTCATAAACACTGATCCTAGCTACCGCCTGGGTGACCACTGGGTCGCTCTATATTATAACGGACTCGGTACTTTTGAATATTTTGATTCTTTTGGGCTACCACCTACACACTCGGACTTGATTAATTTTATAGCCAGAAACTCTACTCGACCTTTTAACTACAACGCCAGACATTTACAAGATGTTGTTACCAACGTTTGCGGGCTCTACGCCATTTATTTCATCTTGATCAAAACACGAGGTGGTACTATGCAGCGGGTCCTACTACCATTTTCGGCTAGACAACACGCCAACGATCGATTAATTACGCGCTTAGTCAGACCCTGGCTAGTGAAACTCAACCCCACTTTGATAAACAAGAGACGAAATCAATAGACAGGTGTATTTTTTCCCTCACGACAATACAGCCATGTGTCGTTGTTCCCACGCAATACATCGACGAATCACGTCCTGCCTAACACACGCTCGAGGTTCGACGAATCAAATCCTAGCTAGGGCACGCTTAAAAAACCCAGATTATACGATATAAACACTTGGAAGACACTTTATTAACACACTAGATACATCTCGTTGAAAATGACTGCTCCCACCAACTGGGTCTACATCAAGAGAAGTGATAAAATGCTTAAACCTTTGGCTAGTGGTCTGAAGGCTGCGTCTGTAAGTGTTTACCGAGGCCAACCTTTACTACACGTGCGAAGATATTTTGGTGAATCCTACCTCAAATTTCCTACCAAACACGGCATTACGTTAACTCGACCCGAGTTTGAACATTTCTTAACGTTACAGAACAAAATCCTCGCCGAATTTGACCGATTACAGCCACCAAGCACGGATACCTATCCTACTAACACTACCACGTTTGATCAGTACATCAATTCCAGCTGTTACCAACCAGTAGAACCGAGTTGGTTTCCTACCACAGACCTGGCCGATGTCCTACCCCCGAAGAAGCCTTCCACTAACCTGTTTGACGAAATCATGAAGTCTAGCTGTCCAGTATCCCCAGAACCTAGTTGGTTTCCTACCACAGACCTGACCGATGTCCCTAATCCACCACAGAAGAAGAAGAAGCCTACCAAGCGATTGAAAGTTGTCCTTTAGTATTTGAAAAAATAAAAAACTATATTAACTAAAACGCTTTTTTGTTTCCTATATCGTCTAAATATTCGTCTAACTGTTTGTATAACTGTTTGTATAACTGTTTGTCTAAATATAACGTATAAATATCGTCTTCCTATTACACTCTTCTTGTTTGTCTAACACACCCACTACCTAAGTTGGCTATACTAAAAACAATAACATATAAAAAAAATATATACCCCTCTTCTTGTTATCTCAAGTCCGCCATCTTGACCCGCCTCTTCTTGTTATATAAAAATAACCTCCCCTTGTTATCTCAAGTCCGCCATCTTGTCCCTCCTCTTCTTGTTATCTAAAAATACCTCTAAAAATAACCTCCCCTTGTTAGCTCAAGTCCGCCATCTTGCCCCGCCTCTTCTTGTTATATAAAAATACCTCTAAAAATAACCTCCCCTTGTTAGCTCAAGTCCGCCATCTTGCCCCTGCAGATTGCGCTTATATAAAAGTCACGCGCCTGCAGAATTTTTGCTATATAAAAAGTCACGCGCCTGCAGCGCGCCTGCAGTGCGCCTGCAGAAAACGCCTCAAGTCCGCCATCTTGTCCCTCCTCTTCTTGTTATCTCCCCCTTGTTAGCTCAAGTCCGCCATCTTGCCCCTCCTCTTCTTGTTATCTCAAGTCCGCCATCTTGACCCGCCTCTTCTTGTTATCTCCCCCTTGTTATATCAAGTCCGCCATCTTACCCCTCCTCTTCTTGTTATCTAAAAATACCTCTAAAAATAACCTCCCCTTGTTAGCTCAAGTCCGCCATCTTGCGCCACCACCACGCGCCACGATTTTTTTGCTATATAAAAGTCACGTGCCACCAGGCGTTTTTACTATATAAAAGTCACGCGCCACCATCCGCGCCACCAGCGTGCCACCAGAATGCTAACCGTTTCCGCCATACCCTACTACTGACGTTATGCCAAGAGGAGAGACAATCAATTCGTAAGCTTACATTAAGACATTGAAAAAACTCAATCAACGTTTTCGACGAGTTCGGCCGCACAAGAATCCAGCAGACCTGCTTCTCCTTCACGACAATGCGCGACCTCACACAAGTCTGGCAACACGGGAAGCAATCACCAAATTGGGTTGGATCCACCCTATAGTCCCGATTTGGCACCCTCTGATTTTCATCTATTTGGTCCACTTAAAGATGCACTCCATGGAACAAGGTTTGAAGATGATGAAGGAGTGATTCATGCAGCGAAGAAATGGCTGCATGATCAAGACAAAATCTGGTACGGGCTAGGAATACATGGACTTGTTTCGCGCTGGCATAAAGCCGTACAAGTTGATGGGGATTATGTTGAATAATACCGATGTTTACATGACATATCCATGTATATTGTGTATACATTTCATGCTTTTTGAATAAACAGCTCCTGAGAAAAACGATGTGGTGCATTACTTTCTGAACGCCCCTCGTATATGTGTGTGTGTGATGGGGCCGGAAAGATGCCCCGGCTTCCCCCTTCACGTAAAAGCATATTTATCGCCCAGATATTTTCGATGTGCGCGCAACCCACGTGACTGTCAGCCCACGTGACGGCGCGAGCAAGCATTGCTGAGATGTGAAAAGTCTTCAAGAAAATATATTACTTAGGCCATAATAAAGCCTAAAAATAGTTGTGGTGTAGAGTTGTGTGTTATAATTGATAGTTATGAGCCATACTTGTGTGGTTTAGTGCCTAATAGAGCAAATATCGCGAGTGTTATTTACGTGGCGCAAATTAATACGCAAAGCGCGCAGTAAGTTGAGTGATTAGCCTAGGGCTTATAAAAGAGATAGCAAGCGGCGAGCGGGCCGATTTTGCAAAAGCCGCCCAGACGAGAGAGAAACGAAGTTAGACACCAGAGTGTAGGCTAGATGCCTTGAGCACGTGAGTTAATTTAATTTAGCATTCGTGTTCTATAAGTCTGAAATTATATTCAGCACGAGTCTGTTTTAATGTTTAGTGAGTTAAATAGATAGATAGATGTGAAAGTTTAAGAGCGATTATTCCATTCATCAGAAAGGCAAATATGGTATGAAGCTATTTCACGTGAATTTAGATAATATCAACCTGTGAGCAAAAATATCAAGATGGCGGCCACGTGGTGATGACTTTAGTTCTAGTTGTTAAAGTTAAGAGTAATTATATTTTATTCTTTACTGTAAGAGTAATTTAGTGTATTTCGCGTTTATTGATTATTCTACTGTATATCTTTGGTGGTTTCCTCTTATTATTGAGAGTATTTGTTGTACGTGTAGTTGAAGAATATTATTTTATGTCCATGTTATTATTATTTAATTATGGTTATGTGTAGAATGGTTTGAGAGCACGTGGGCTCACTTGGAGATATATATTTCTCTTCTCCGCTCCTGAGGGAGCATGGGGCCAACAGTGTGGTTTGCCGCCATATGAAGCATTCAGATGCTCGTGCACTAGTAGTTTCGGTAGCAATCTGTGTTACATGGTGAGATTGCCAGCCTCATGCACAACACCATACTAGTCTCATTGGACGACACGCATGTGTGTGCGTGTGTGATAGTTGAGTGTGTGCTCTTGCAGTAGTGGTTTCGGTAGCAACCTATGTTACACGGTGAGATTTACAGCCTCATGCACAACACCATACTAGTCTCATTGGACGACACGCATGTGTGTGCGTGTGTGATAGTTGAGGGTTTCAGGTGGCGTGGAAGGACTGTTTGGCAGGTGAGAGTATCATTATTTAACTATTATGATTTTAACTATTCGTTGCTTTGTTTGCTTCTTCAGATTAGCAATCGAGCACTGTTGGGTGTTTGTTTTGTTTGGTGTTTGGCTTTGTTCGCTTTGTTATTTGTTTAATGTTTGCTTCAGTGTGCTCTTAGTCACTGAATGGGTTGTAAAAATAAATACAGCCCCTGCCTTTATAATCAAGAGTTGTATTGCTGATTAGGGTCGGTTGCGAGTGTTCAAGAGAGTGATCAAATATCACAAAATCATCATCATCATCTCGACAACCCTAGCACACACACACACACACATATATATATATATATATATATATATATATATATATATATATATATATATATATATATATATATATATTTATAGATTCGTTCTTACCTTCAGGCACACACAGACTGGCCCTCAATAGTTGATTAAGGTCTGCTAACAAGTGCAGAAGGCAAACGCTGGCATTAATATATGCTCTGCTTTTCCCCGCTCGCTGTGTATTTTTTCAAATAATAGTGACTAACCCGAGTTCGAAAGGTCAGTCTATATATAGTCTGACCTCGGACGTACGAGATGGAATCCTCTAGTAATGCAATAACTATCAGAAAATATGGGTATCGTTTGGCCTTTTGTACAATGTAGGAAAATTACTTTTTTAATTATCTTCATTATTCCTGATGTGATTTTAGTCATTTAAAGCTTACATTATACTTGGAATTAGGCTTTATAAATCTATATAATAATCTTTTGGGTTACTACTTGCATTTTCTGTTATGCATAGTTTAAACGGCTAAACATAGGCCAACCTGAAGCTTCGAATGCATTTAACCTAAGATTTCTCCCGTCCTATATTAGTGTTAGTAAAAGTATACTGTTCAAAAAACATAGCATAGCTACTGAAGGCACACACATAACCATAATTTTGACATTCAATAACTTTTTTAATTTAATGAGTTAATTGCTCAAATTGCACACAAGAATACCTTAGGGTTCAACCAATCAATTGACAGTTGTTTTGAATCTGGGTCACGAGATTCTTTTGGCGTACGGGCTTTCCAGTTAGTATGGTGTGTGGCCTCCTCTTGCATCGATCAGCGACTGGCATCTCCTGGGCATGGATGCGATCAGACGTCTGATGTGGGCCTGTGGGATGGCTGCCCACTCTTCCTGGAGTGCCTGGAACAGATCACGACGATTGGATGAAGAAACGTCTCGGCGACAAACACGTCTATGCAGCTCATCCCACAGGTGCTCAATCGGACTCATGTCTGGAGACAGGGATGGCCAGGGAAGGGTGAGAATGTTGTTGGCAGTCAGGAACTGCGTGGTCAACCGTGCACAATGGGGTCTGGCGTTGTCCTGTTGAAACACAGACCTTTAGGCAGCCAAAAGTGGAAGGACATGGGGTGGAAGAATTTCATTGACGTATCGTTGCGCATTCAAGCCTCCTTCAATGTGCACCAATTGACTCCTTCCGTTGTAACTGATCATTCTCCACACCATTGCACCTCCACCACCGTGCGGCGGAGCTTCATCAACGCAATTTTGGGCAAAACGTTCATTTCGCCTACGGTAGACCATACGCCGTCTATCATGACGCTGCAACAAAAAGAAAGATTCGTCACTAAACCAGACACGTCTCCATTGATTGTCAGCTGCCCAGGGACGATGCTGGTTGGCCCAAAGAAGTCGATTTTGGCGATGGCGGCGCGTAAGGACAGGTCCTCGGTGAGGTCGTTGTGCCCAAAGTTCAGCGTCATGCAGTCTATTCCGGACAGTTTGATCAGACACATGACGTCCTGCAGGCAATGACTGGGCAGTTGAGGAAGCTGTTGTAAACCTGTCTCTGAGGTGACGAAGCCGAATAAAGCGATCCTCCACTGCTGTTGTCACTCTGGGTCGTCTACTGCGATGCCGGTCTTCAACTGAGCCAGTGGCTTGGAACCGGTGCCAAAGTCGACTGATGGTACTCTGATGCACGTTTAGATGCCTGGCAACCTGACTTTGACTTTCGCCTGCATGCAGTCGGCCAATAGCAATGTTCCTTAAATGTATCAATAGAAACGCCATAAATGTCTACTTGAAAATGAACTGAATTTTTTTGTGTGTAGCGTTATCCTTTTATAGGCTTTCAGTTGCGTAGTCAGTGAATAGTGTTCACTCCAAATTTTGTTGCTTTCACGTGCGCGCAACATGAGCTGTGGTCAAAAATTGCGTCATAAACACTATTGACCACTGCGTTGTAACGATTACAAAAACGAAAGCAATTCAGGTCAACACGTGCATTTGACACTGTAAAGAACATTGGAGGCTGGTTTTTATGTGCCCTAGCACCAAATTTTACTTATAAACTCATAAAAACGCGCCCTCGGATAGCTATGCGTTTCTTTTTTTGAACAGTATATTATTACTTACGGGTAGAGTAACATCTCTAATATTAAGGGATATTGTAAAATATAATGTAAAACTCTTGCCTCGTTTTGGCGAGGTGTCGTAGATTTTTGATAGGAAATTAAGACTTGGGTTGGTCCCTTCTGAATAGATTAGAATGAGTGGTAGTCACAGTGAAAGATGATAATAGAAAAAGAGACTTCCACGAGTGAGATGGTAGAATGCGATAGAGGCTGTCTCTGAGATCGAGAAATCTTCTCTCTCTCTGCCTATCTTCTACGACAGATTTAGAGGAGTCAGACAGTCTAAACACATATATATATATTCATATATCTCTATCCACTCACGTGCACGCACATTCAAGTGACGACAGTTAAACACACAGACGTAGGAAAAACTATAACAGTGATTTTATAGATATTTTGGAACGAAACTGACCGACACGTTGGAATAATTATTGAGTAGTTTAATTATCATAACAAACTTCTCTCACAACATATAAAATTACATCAAAGCATATACAAATAGTCAAAACAAATCAATGAATTGCTACACGAAAGGATAGACCCACAGTTATGATCTTCTCTCGATGCTTAGCTTACAGTCCCGTTAAGAGAACGACTATAGCCCCAAAGAGTCACGGATACATAAGATTTGGTCTAATATTTCCCCTTTTTAAGGTATGGACAGACTTGATATCTCTGCTCTATTTTAAGGGAAATATGGTTAGCAATACTTGCATAAAGAAAGTTAAGACAGCAAAATGAGTGCCAAAATACAATAATAATGAATCACTCAGACCTGCACTCACTCTATTCATACGGCCACGTGCTCTCTTGCATACTTACAGCTTTGTTCGCAGCATCTGGAACATAACTCTTAGGGACATTCACATGCAGACTCGTCAAATGCAGTCTTGACCAAAAAATCCCCAGTTCCAAAAAGACGGGTTGAAATTCTCTGCTTCGGGGAACGATTCCTTGGGTGTTCTTATTTTTTCGAATGTCTGTCTAAGTCACATAAAAAAATTGTCCAAGCACGAACATTAACAACGAGCACAGTGTCACTAGGTTAGGTATTCTAGAAATGAGGAATGTCAGGTCGGTTTCTTCTTTCAGGATAGGACTATATTTGGTCACCACATCACTAGTCATAACTCCGTCGGAATGTTATTGACGTTAATATGTTACTTGCCACACAGGCTAAAAATGTACTTGAGTGGTTTCTCGGGAAGAATTAAATATGGTGCGATAGGCCTGTTACTTCATTTAACCTATAGGGTACTTGTAAAGATTATGCCCCCAGGTTTTTTTCCAAGGAAAATGTTTTAGTTCTTCAAGATATCACTCAGCCGTACTTAACGCTGGCAAAGTTTTGGGTTAACCCCAGTATTCACTGAATAGAGGAAAAACACATATAAAATAATTATACATACTAGGGACTCGTTATAACTTACATTTTTAAATTGCAAGCGTACAGCTTGACTTATCATTTAAACTTTCCCGTGAAATAAGTTATATATAAAAAAATCAATCAACATGAATTAGGAATACCTACGTATTCCGTCAACACTCATGAGGCATCTAGCATTTATAAGTTAGTTAGAAAAATTATTCTCGTCTGATTACACTGACTAACAAAAAAAAAAACTTTTTTTTTCTTTCTCTAACATTTCTATGTTTTTCTGGTCAATTTTAATGCGCTGTTTTTAAATCTGCAAACCGTTTTTCTCTATCAGGTCGGGATCTCTAGAAATATGCAATTGAAGTTTTTTAACAACGCATACAGTATTACAACATCATTCGTACAAGAAGTATAACAGTTATGTAGGCTTGAATTTCTTTGCAGTCGACTTTCGTCGGTGAATGGCATGTGGTACATCGCGATGAAGCATCCAACAATAATCGGCAAGCATGGTCACACTCCACCGTCCTTGATAACGTGACTCCATTACGGCGATATCTTGATGGAATCGTTCTCCATGTTCATCGCTGACTTCGCCAAGGTTGTCAGGGAAAAAGTCAAGATGCGAATCGAGCAAATGGATTTTGAGGGACATGTTACAGCCCATAATTATGTATGCATCTATGCACTGCTTAACAATATGCAACATAGTCGACAGATTTGTGATTTTCCAGAAAGTTATCAACGATCGATTTGAATGCCATCCATGCGCGAAGTTCCCTACCATGTAACAAGTTCTCGAATTGTTTGTCTGCAATAACTTTCCTAATCTGAGGTCCTACAAAGATACCTTCCTTTATCTTTGCATCGCTAACTTGCGGAAACTTTTCTCGAAGATAAGTGAAAGCTTTGCTCGTTTTATCTAACGCTTTTACAAAATTCTTCATGAGCCCCAACTTTATATGTAACAGTGGTAAAATGAAGGTGTCTTTGTTAACTAATGGCTCGCGTATTACATTTTTATGCCCGAGCTGCATACGATCCCGGATAGGCCACACCTTTCTTGCATAATGTTCCTGTCTGTTGCGGCTGTCCCATTCACATCGGAAGCAACAAAATTTTGTATACCCAGTCTGCATGCCCGTGAGAATTGCAATGACCTTTAGGTCTCCACAAATCCGCCATTGGTAGTCATTGTACTTTATTTTTTCCAAACGTATAGCCATATTGTCATAAGTTTCTTTCATATGAACAGAGTAGGCGACTGGAATTGATGAAAAAAATTTTCTGTTATGCAATAACACGGCTTTTAGACTAGTTTTGGAAGAATCGATGAAAAATCGCCATTCGTTGACTATGTGCTCATGACCGTTTACATCTTTGCAATAGCAAATGTCATCATCCATCTCAAAGTATTGAACAAGTTCTCTGTGTCTATGACGAAATTTAGATATCGGAGTATTGGGCGCTAAAAGATTCCATTCTTTGAGTCGCGAACCGAGTAATTCCGCTTGTCCTTTGGTAAAAGCGAGATCACGTATTAGATCTGAAAGTTCTGAATGGTTAATTAAGTAAACACCATCATTCACCGGTATGTAAGCTGAGTCAGAATTAGTTTCTAAAGCAGGTAAACTATCACTTTCTGATGGTTCATTTACGTCCAACGGATATTGTTCTGGTGGTACTTGGATCGGACACGTGATTGGATCATGAGGCACTGGTTTCGAAACCGATTCAATATTTGGATAAACCACAGACTTTCTAGTTTTAAAAGTGAAACCATGGATATTTGTCAAGCAGAAGTAACAATCAGTAGTGTGATTTGTATGTTCACGCCATATTACTGGCACGCCAAAAGGCATCGACTTATGCTTCGGCGATTTTCGTAACCAACCTGCCAATGTATCGAACAAACCGCATTTGGCTTCCAAGATTTATTTGCATCATCAACTTTCGAATCGAAATAAAGTTCATATGCTATCTTTAGTAATGGTGTAAAGTTTTTTCTGGTCAACACGATCGGTAAAATATCCGCACACGTAACAGAACAGATCAGCCGAATTTCTACAACTTCTAGAAGCCATATTTTGCTCAGAATTATTTCAAAATACAGTAACTATTTGAAAAATCGCGTAACTTATGTCATGCATCTTTTAACAGTATAAAAAGTAGAATTATGTTGCTTTTTATTAATTTTTAATAAGTTATATAGTAAAAATGAAACGGAGCAAATAACGGTTTCCCAAAAATATATTTATTCACAAATATCTTAAGAACCCGACGTGATAGAGATAAACGGATTTCAGATTTGAAATCAGCGCAAGAAACTGACCCAAGAACACTTATTCTTATATAAGAAAGAAAAATGTTGTTTGTCAGTGTTATTTAGCAGTAAAATTAAATTCCTTAATAGCCGACTGAGTTTAAGCTAGAAATTATAATTTCTGTTTTACACTGTAACTCGTCACTATAAAATAATACAGACTATATAAATTAAGCACTCTGCACCAAATCTAACTAGTGAAATATGAAATAAGCGATTATCACTTTAAACACTTCACAAAATATTAGATACTTAATATAATATATGTACCTCAAATAGTACCTCACGGTGAGAGGCAGTCACTTCCTCTTTTTGAGGATGGCCTGGATCCTATTTGGTTCCCCCACTCCAGTTCAGCTCATGTATGGCTCCTCGAGTCTGCTTGTGTACGGCAGCGCCACCCCCCGGGCAACGGCTTTGACTGGCCGGCCAAACTACATGAGTAAATTGAAAAAGGGAGGTCCCCCTTAAACAGTACACACAACTGCTGGCCGAACGGGCGGATGATCAATAATATTTTGACAACGGCTTCTAGGGCAGGAGTTGGAAAGGCCTGGTATCGGGCTGAGGGCGCACCATGGACTGTAATGGTAAGCGGCCAGAACCATCCAGAAAGCAATGGCAAACTACTGGATGTACAATGCCAAGAAATCCATAATGGCTAAGGAGTAAGACAAGGCTGTACCCTTTCCCCTTACCTGTTTAACATTTATGCCGAGAATATCATGAGAAACGTAAGAGATGACCAAGAACACACAGAGTTTGACTCATTTAACATCGGCGGGTACCAGATCCCGGAAATCAGATATGCTGACGACACAGTCCTCCTATCGACCAACCCAAAAGGACTTGAACAATTACTTCTGTCCACCAAAAAACACAGCGAGGCCCAGAATCTATACCTAAACACCAAGAAGACCAAAGTATTGACAACAGACAAAGTAAAGACCAAACCAGAAATTGAAATTGATGACGAAGAACTGGAAAGTGTAAATGAATTCGAATACTTAGGATCAATCATTAACAGCTCTGGCGACTGTGCAGTAGAAATTAAAAGAAGACTTGCAATTGCTTCACATAAGCTAATACAGATGAAAAACCTATGGCAAGGCACAAGCAAAGAACCAAAGTTACAACTGATCAGAGCATGTATATTCCCAGTAGCAACATACGGCTGCGAGACTTGGACACTCAATAAAACAGTTGCAAAAAAGATTACATCATTCGAAATGAAATGCTACAGAAGGATGTTGAGAATCCCCTGGACAGAAAAAAAGACCAACAGAGAAGTACTGCACTCACTAAACGTACAGGAACATTGGCTCCTAAATACCATCGCAATAAGGAAGCTGAAATTTTTCGGTCATATAAAAAGCCATAATAGTCTGGGAAAAACAGTGATGGAAGGCATGGTCCCTGGAAAAAGGGGAAGGGGTCGACCTAGACGACGGTGGGACCCAGGACATCACAGAGAGTCTGAACTTGTCTTTGGCTGATGCAGGTCGACTTGCCCAGAATCGTGATGCGTTTTCAGAGCAGCTGTAATGGAGACAACGAGGAAAGAATACGTCACATGAAGACCTCAACACAGAACTACAGGAATCGCACACTTTAGAGAATTATACGCTGATATATTTGTTTTGAAGTCTAGAGCTCGGTAAATTTCCGAACAAACTAGGGCTTCGCTATACAGCTTATTCTATTCACGAACAAGTCTTCAACTGCGAATTTTGGAGAATGAATGAAAATCTAGTTTCAAACTCCGGTAAATGTCTTAAACCAGGACAAAGGGATCCCAACTTATTTCGCAAAACGAAATAATCTCCCCTTCTCCTTCTTAAACCCCTTACATAAACTAGAAGACTACCATGAACTGACACTCGTGCGTTTTTAAACACCTCACGCTGACCAGGGCCAACAGTGAGTGCCTTGTCAGCCGGGCCTTCCAGACAAAAGTCTCAAACTGCGCCGCCGAGATGTCGGCTCCCGCGCCTCACCTCAGCGCTCAGCCGATCCAACTCCTTGTGGCAGGCGAAAATGCAGACAAAATGTCGCCTATAGGTCTGGCGAAAGCGAATATTCAGTTTCGTCCACTGACACCAATAATCACTTTAAGTTTCAACAGTTGTAAAATAATTTGAATAGTTATGGATCAAGAAAAGTTATCATCACAGTCTTTATGGAATGTGAGATGTTACAAGAAGTTCAAGTGGCAGCATATATTTGAACTTAGCTGCCAATGACGATTCTTCTCCTTCTTATGGGTTGGTTCTTTTCACTCTGCTCACGCTCGTCTCTGATCAAGGTTGTAGGGGGTAGCTCGTTTCCCAGAAATGTCAAGGAGAGTCTACCACGTGGGTCCTTCGTCTTAAAGCTTAGGCCACTGTTCCCTTCTTGTTCCAGGGATGGTACTTTCTGCTGGTACCACCAATAAATATGGTAAAAGAATAGAACGAAACGCTCTTCTGAGTATGGCATTTTCTACCCCATAGTTATGGGTTCCTATCTTCCCATACCGCCATCCCAAATACTCAGACTTTACCCTCGATGAGAATTAAATTTAATCCCCCGGGATAAAACTTCCTTTACATTTAAATAGTATAGCTTTAGCTTTACATGACATTTAAATGAAAAGGTTAATAACACAGATAGAGTCTGTTTACATTTACATCTCCACTGATTGAAAAGTGTTCACAATATAAATTGAATATGTTTTCATTTATGTTTTACCTCATTGAAAAGTTTGAAACTTCCATTACTTTAAAATGAATATTTCCATATAGACATTTACACTGGTTTAAGCTTGAAAACTTACATTAATTTTAAAGTGAATATGTTTATATAGACATTTACACTGCTTTGAAAATGTAAGTATTATACTTAGAATGTATATCTTCTTCTTCTTCTTCGTCCTGAAAAGGACGGTGGTTGCGTTGTGTCTGTTTGCACCTAAGCTGTGATATCTGCACCTTTCGGTCGACACATCCAACTTCTGCACGGCATTTTTTAAGGACCGGGTTTGCCTTCCCATTTCGATCCATGCTCGCTCAGCCAGCCTGCACTGCTGCAGACTGTTTCCAGGACCACCACGTGGAGGTGGAGCATGGTCTTGACCAGCTCTGGTTCGCTGGTCCTGACGCAGGCAGTCAAGCTATGAGTCGCTGACTGCATTCACTATTGCTGCATCTTGGGGTATATCATTTCTTTCATCTTTCCCTCCCTGCTCCATAGGGAACCTGGAACTACTTTATGCTTTTAGTTCTCTTTACGAAACTATCAATAAAGCAATCACCAGCCCGTGCAGTGGTGGTTCATGAATCATCATTCTGTACGCTGAGGTTGCCAGCCTTAAATGACTTTGACATCCACAAGCGAGTTTCACACATTAAAATTTACATGGTAATATATACATACATAAATGTTAGTTCACATGTTAGTAATAAAATATGAAATGTAAATCAAACTTACGTCAATCCTGACTCACAGACTTTTTGCTCAGATGAATAAAAAAGACTTGAATCGGCCTTTTACACGCGTCTGGTGTGTCGTTAATTTACTAAGTTCCCTCTCTGACTTCGTGTGTGGTCCTTCAATTTCATCAGTCCTGGTTTCCTTATTTAAAATGTTAGAGATTTCCTGGGCTATATTGTAAGTCCTGATAAATACTCCAATAAAATGTGTCCGGTATTTTAAGAAGGAATTCTGAATTCTAATTCTTCACTGTAGCATTCTGGTGTCTTGGCGAGCGATTTCTCAAGTGAAATAGCTTGAGAAAATGATCAGATTATATTCCCTGCCTTCCCACGCCTTCTTTCGTTATGAGCTATCAAAAAACTCCAATCATATTCAAACAGGCGGAATTCAATTTTAAAATATTCCGACATCGGATAATTTTGAACTTAAGGCAGTGGTCAACTCTCCCATATATGGTAATAATATGTCCGATGCCCTTGTGTACAAACTTACAAACACACCGGTAACTGCATATGACCATGTGTTCGATATGTAGCAATCTTACTTTTATCTAAAGTAATCTTGTCATTCTTGTCTTATCGGTGATTAAGCCGATAGCGCGGGCCGACGTACGTGTTAATCTGCCACGCCTATAGCCAACAAATCTGGGCAGCGCCAAGCAAATGTGATTATTATTATCACCTACAGGGAGTGTTGAATGATTTGATAAAATCAAACATCTGCTACTTAGCAAAAAATAACGAAGAAAGACAGAAAGACAGAAAGAAAGAAAAGTGCGACAATTGAGAGCAAATAATAAAAATCATTACCACAAATGTACCGATACTGCCGGAGTGAAACAAAGATCGACAGGGGCCGCCCCATTTAGTCACATGCGGTGACCAGTTCCCTTCCTGGCTGCCTTTCCTTCCCTAACTCAAGAGCAGTGTCAGCTACCAATTTTCAGCTGGGTAAACTGGAACATGATGTTTCGAACACAGCACCTTTGCCGCTAGAGGCCAGCGCTCTAATGACTCTGCCAATCGGACGTACTTCACAGATGTACGAAGTGAATAAGCTACAACTTTATCTTTAACATTCAGTAATGAAGCATGTCGGCGTCTGTGGCCTAATGGATATGAACGCAGTTTCATAATCCAGATATACCAGGTTCGAAACCTGCAGCAGGCGGTTTGGTAGCAGATCGCTTTGTGTGGATTTTTAACAATGGTATAAGCGCCATACCGTTCAGAAAGCAATGACAAACTACTGAATGAAAAAAATTGCCTAGAAAAATCACAAACAGCCAATAAAAGCTGGGGTTGATTGCCACGTCCTGTAAAGGATAAGCAACTAACTTAATGAAGCATACCTTTACTGACGCTATTTTATTTCACTTCATATTCTTAAAGGCTTGACTAATTAATCTGGATAGCGGAAGCAAATCATCACCTCTTTCCATTCACAACAAGCAATACCATAACAATAAAAAATAAAAACTGGTACCATGAAGTTACTTGAAGCAGGATCTTTCCTCTAAATTTCAGCATAACGGGATAACTATTTATTTACATACATGAAGAACTCACATTCAAGTCGGCACCTGACTGAACATCCTCATCTTTGTACTCCGTTTCTAAGCCTTTAGTATTTGGCTGTTCATTCATCGTGCACGTATCTCCTGTATCAACAGCAGCATTGAGACATTATTCACCTCAAGACGGCTAAAACAGTCTCAATTTTTGCATGGTCAAAGCTTCAAATCGTATTGATCGATGGTTTGTAACAAGTAATTATAACAAGGTGTTAAGCAAGATTATTTTTAATCCGATCTGATTTTTTAACATTAGGTGACTTAACGAAATCTCATGATGATTATAGCTTAGTACAGTCATGTTTCATGGTCATAGCTTGATTCAGTCTGATGTTTAATACGGTCAGACTTAACACAATCTATTCACCGTGGCCATAGCTTAAGACATCCAATGCTTAACACTGTCGCAGAGAGATTTATGATTAATAAATTTCTATATCTTTTCTCTATTCTACCCGTGTCTTCTACTTTATTATCGCTCTTTTATCCTTTTTCTTTTTTCCGCACTCGTTTGATTGTGAAAATATAACTCTCCCATTCAAACCTTCGCCTGTCTCTTTTCTTATGTAGCAACGCATTTTTATTGCTGTTAAGCTAAGTTCTTGAGTAGACCGAATAGTGTGAAATTCGTTCTCGACAGACATATGATGGCAGACAATCGTCTAACATTTTTATCTGACACGAAGCTTCTACGGTTAAGTTTCTCGGTGATGGGTGTGAGAGGCGCCAACATGCATCGCTCGGGAATGACCAGAGGTAGCGGCAGGTGTTAGAACGAGCACTTGCAGTTTTATTGCCGGCGCCTGAGTTAATGTGAAGTGTTAAGACGGGACGCTAATTTCGGGTTTTCGAGAATAGCGTGCATCCTTTGTCTGTTTTCAGATATTATACCAGAGTAGTTTAGACTTCATTCATTCAGTCCTCCTAAGTTGCAGTAGACGGATCGCTTCGTGCTAGAGAATAAGCTTGTATAGCGAAGTTTTTAGTTTTTCTCGACAATTTTGCCGAGCTTCTAGAATACCGATATCAGTGAGTAATTCTAGTTTCGTATTGATCGCCTGTAGTTCTGTTTGGAGGTAATAATATATCTAGTAATGTTGAGTGATTTAAGTGGTAAATCGCCTATTTTATTGCACTAGTTAATTTCTGTGTAGAGAGATTAAATGATAATTCAGTTGTATTCTCTAAAAGTACTGCGTTACAGTGGAGAGCAAATAAATTATATTTCTAGCTAAACTCATTCGGCTATTAATAAGTTTGATTAAACTGCTAGTAACCAGTAAGAGAATAGTTTAACTAACTAAGTAGATGCACTGATGACTCATGAGTATTGACGAAATATATTTTTATGTATTTCTAATTCATGATGATGGGTTTTTTTAAATGACTAGAATTTATTTCACGGAAGTTTTAACGATGAGACTAGCTCTAAGCTTATGGTTTCTAATTTAAGTTGAATAACGAAGTGAATATTATTTACGCGTAGGATTAGATATACTATTAGGGTTGAGTATTTATGTGTTTCTTTTCTTCCCTACACAGTATTTTGGGTCATAAACCCTAAATCTTACCAGCGGCTTTCAGTACCTATGTAACTGAGAAGAACTTTACTAAAAGAACATTCTGAATATAATTACCGGGTTTTGCAAGTGACCGCCTGTCTGGCCTTGTGTTTTTTACACCCAGAAGAACGACAGATTACTTGCCCAAAAGTAATATTAAGAATAAATGGTAACTGGACTTACAGAATATCCAGATTTCTTTCTCAAGTTCATATATACTTTGCCTGTGGTGGCGACTGAAATAACATTTGACACTTCCCATAGAACAACCATTGTGTTGTGAAGGAGATTTATCCTAAACTGATTTATGTACCTGACATTCAACTTAACGAGTGAAGTTCCAAGCTAGTGTACCCTGTGAACATTAGATATCATAAGTACTTTCCTAACTGGACAAAAATTGAAGTGACCTTCATCAGCCTCCTATTACAACAGTGAGACAAACGTTTCCCAACATTTTGATTAATTAGTCTTTTGGGAAACTGGAGTTTGACTCGCCAGTAAACTCAAACGTGGATGGTCTGTGAGTGACTGAACAATTTGTTCCAGATGTTATGAAAAGCAACGATTAGGTAAGAGTGCGCATGTTGTCTGTGAGCACAGCTGTCAGAGCGAGAGAATAACAGGGATGAATAATTCGTTTATGATTTAACCCATGTAATAACTTTGTATTTTCTCTTGTATGAAAGTTTTTGCTAATGCTGTTTTCCTCTTAGGATAGATTAATATATATAAACTCTGTTCTTTACTGAGAGAGGGAAAACCTTGGACCTTAGCGTATGAATCTGTGACTCTTTGGGGCTATAACTTCTCTTATAACGGGATCTTGGCAACAGAGAAGGGAAAGGATTTCACCTATGAGTCTATCTCTTTAATTGATTCTTAACCTATGTTTATTGTATTTGATTTGATATTCAATATTGTCGATGTAAAGTTGTTTTTTATGATAAATAAACATTTACATAAAATTTATTCACGTGTGGCGGTCAGCTTGTTTAAAACGATCCCTATTTCATAGATATAGTTTTCACGTATGTGCGTCTAATCGTCGTCACTTATCTGTGTGTGTGTATATGCGAGTGGTTAAATATATCAATATATATATATTTATAGGAAACTGTCTGATCTGAACTCTCAGTCGTAATCGATAGGCGGGTTTGATTACACTGGCTAACAAAAAAAATTTTTTTTTTCTTTCTCTAACACTTCTATGTTTTTCTGGTCAATTTTAATGCGCTGTTTTTAAATCTGCAAACCGTTTTTCTCTATCAGGTCGGGATCTCTAGAAATACGCAATTGAAGTTTTTTAACAACGCATACAGTATTACAACATCATTTGTACAAGAAGTATAACAGTTATGTAGGCTTGAATTTATTTGCAGTCGACTTTCGTCGGTGAATGGCATGTGGTACATCGCGATGAAGCATCCAACAATAATCGGCAAGCATGGTCACACTCCACCGTCCTTGATAACGTGACTCCATTACGGCGATATCTTGATGGAATCGTTCTCCATGTTCATCGCTGACTTCGCCAAGGTTGTCAGGGAAAAAGTCCAGATGCGAATCGAGCAAATGGATTTTGAGGGACATGTTACAGCCCATAATTCTGTATGCATCTATGCACTGCTTAACAATATGCACATAGTCGACAGATTTGTGATTTCCCAGAAAGCTATCGACGATCGATTTGAATGCCATCCATGCGCGAAGTTCACTACCATGTAACAAGTTCTCGAATTGTTTGTCTGCAATAACTTTCCTAATCTGAGGTCCTACAAAGATACCTTCCTTTATCTTTGCATCGCTAATTTGCGGAAACTTTTCTCGAAGATAAGTGAAAGCTTTGCTCGTTTTATCTAACGCTTTTACGAAATTCTTCATGAGCCCCAACTTTATATGTAACGGTCGTAAAATGATGCTGTCTTTGTTAACTAATGGCTCGAGTATTATATTTTTATGCCCGAGCTGCATACGATCCCTGATAGGCCACACCTTTCTTGCATAATGTTCCTGTCTGTTGCGGCTGTCCCATTCACATAGGAAGCAACAAAATTTAGTATACCCAGTCTGCATGCCCGTGAGAATTGCAATGACCTTTAGGTCTCCACAAATCCGCCATTGGTAGTCATTGTACTTTATTTTTGCCAAAAGTATAGCCACATTGTCATAAGTTTCTTTCATATGAACAGAGTAGGCGACTGGAATTGATGAAAATAAATTTCCATTATGCAATAACACGGCTTTTAGACTAGTCTTGGAAGAGTCGATGAAAAGTCGCCATTCGTTGAATATGTGCTCATGACCGAGGTGCACCATTAGACCTTTTACATCTTTGCAATAGCAAATGTCATCATCCATCTCAAAGTATTGAACAATTTCTCTGTGTCTATGACGAAATTTAGATATCAGAGTATTGGGCGCTAAAAGATTCCATTCTTTGAGTCGCGAACCGAGTAATTCCGCTTGTCCTTTGGTGAGAGCAAGATCACGTATTAGATCTGAAAGTTCTGAATGGTTAATTAAGTGAACACCATCATTCACCGGTATATAATCCGAGTCAGAATTAGTTTCTAAAGCAGGTAAACTATCACTTTCTGATGTTCATTCACATCCAATGGATATTGTTCTGGTGGAACTGGGATCGGACACGTGATTGGATCATGAGGCACTGGTTTCAAAACCGATTCAATATTTGGATAAACCACAGACTTTCTAGTTTTAAAAGTGAAACCATAGATATTTGTCAAGCAGAAGTAGCAATCAGTAGCGTGATTTATCGGTTCACGCCATATTACTGGCACTCCAAAAGGCATCAACTTATGCTTCGGCGATTTTCGTAACCAACCTGCCAATGTATTTGCACAAGTCGAACAAACTGCATTTGGCATCCAAGATTTATTTGCATCATCAACTTTCGAATCGAAATAAAGTTCATATGCTTTCTTTAGCAATGTTGTAAAGTTTTTCTGGTGAACACGATCGGTAAAATATCCGCACACGTAACAGAACAGATCAGCCGAATTTCTACAACTTCTAGAAGCCATATTTCACTCAGAATTATTTCAAAATACAGTAACTATTTGAAATATAACGTAACATATGTCATGCATCTTTTAGCAGTATAAAAAGTAGAATTATTTTGCATTTTATTAATTTTAAAAAAGTTATATAGTAAAAATGAAACGGAGCAAATAACGGTTTCCCAAAAATATATTTATTCACAAATATCTTAAGAACCTGACGTGATAGAGATAAACGGATTTCAAATTTGAAATCAGCGCAAGAAACTGACCTAAGAACACTTATTCTTATATAAGAAAGAAAAATGTTGTTTGTCAGTGTTATCTATCAAATCCAGGGACAGATTTTACCTTTCACCATTTCACTTGTGAAATTCTATTTCTTTACCTTATCTCCCACTGAGCTATCACCTGTTCTAGTCCTATTCAGTCCTATTCAGGAGGGACCAAAGTGATCTTAATTGCCCTATCGAAAATATACGACACTAACATTGCCATAACTTAACACATCCAGTGTCAAAAATTACCATTACTTAACACATCCATTGTCTAACATTGCCATAAAGCATCCATTGTCTAACATTGTCATAACTTAACACATCCAATGTCTAACATTACCATAACTTAATACATCCAGTGTCAAACGTTACCATAACTTAACACATCCATTATCTAACATCCCGTAAAGTAACACATCCATTGTCTAATATTGCCATAACTTAACACATTCAGTATTTAACATTGCCATAACTTAACATATCCTATGCCTAACGTCGCCAAAACTAACACATCCATTGTTTAACAATGTCATAACTTAACACTTCTAAAGTTTAACGTTGTCATAACTTAACATTTCTAAAGTTTAACAATATCATAGCTTAACACTTCTAAAGTTTAACGTTGTCATAACTTAACACATCATCATTGTCCTTCAACTCCCCAAGGAGCATAGGCCTTAAACAACCAAATGCTAATTTCTCTTGTCCAGTGCTTTCAGTTCTAAGTCTTTCAATGCCTTCCACATCCCTTTCATTTGTGTCTCCAGTTCTCTTCGTGTGTTTTTCGGTCGCTCTTTCTATCTCACTCTGGGAATTCCAGAACAAGGTCTGCCTGGTAATGCTACCAACAGTTTCCTTAATGTATGTCCTATCCATGGCCAGCGTCTTCTTCTCATCTCTTGTTCCACATGTTTAACAAGGTCATAGCTTAATGCATCCAGTGTTTAACTGAACACAACACAGTTTAACAACGTTTCTCTAAACAGCTTAAGTTTTTTTTTTCCTTTATTGATTCTGTATACTAAATACTGTCATCTGCATGCTTAAAAAAAAAAAAAAAACTTCATTTTTTTTCCTTCTGATAAACGTATTACTCTTTATCCTACTACTGCTACTATTAATGATGATAGCTATATTGAAAGTGCTGTAGATTATGATGCATTTGATGAAGATAATTTTTTTTTTTTTTTTTTTTTTTTGTTTTTTTTTTTTTTTTTTTTCGTACGCCCGCTAATACTCGAGGCGAAATCTCAGGTCATTATTATTTTTTTTTTTTTTTTTTTTTTTTTTTTTTTTTTTTTTTTTTTGTCTAACCTGACATTGATTTTACGTGAGTATCCCTTTATTTCTTGTACAGAGACAGGTGTCCCTCGCCATTCAGGCAAATACTCGCCGATTTCGGAGGTACCCATTGCAGCTGGGTCGGCTCAGGAGCCGCCAGTCCCTGGTCGACGACACTTCTTCAAATGTGCTCGCCAGGTCTCGAGTTAATCCAGTCCAAATCCCGGTCGACGAAAAATCCTCAAATGCCGTCGCCCGGGTTTGATCCTGTATCACCCGGTCGCCAGAGCGGTGTTGTAACCACTACGCTAGCGCGGCTCCCCATGAAGATAATGATATTGAAGATAATAATTTTACATATCTGCCGATTCGAGGGTAACAATAATTTAATAAAGCAATCACTTCCAAGCATGTCACGAGATAAGTTCGTTCCCTTTTTGGGGGTGTTCACTCTTCTCCGGCAGTATTATCTACTATTCCTTTTGTGTGCTGATTCAACCAGTATTTATTGTTTTTTTTTATATTATCGTACTTCATCACTCCCGTACTATTACTATTACATGAGCGCTTGACCTGTTTTTAAGCAACAATGACTTCTGTTTGTGCAGAGCAAAGTTGTTTGTTTACGTTACGTAACATCTCCCGGCCCAATAGTAAGGTGTCTGAAGTAGCGAGACGGGTTAAGTTTGCCATATTGCAAGCCACGTTGGCGTTAGACAAGGACGGCAAAAGATAAGCTGGGATTACTTTTGCACAAGCTGGTATAGGGTGAAAACGTTTGATACGAGGACATGGGCTGCAGATAATTGCCCTAAGCACGTTGTCTCAGTGTTTCGATACGACTGGCAATCTTGTTGAAGATAAAGACACTACAGTGGTGTAATACTTCCGGCAGATGGACTTTGTTCTGGTAAATAATTACAAGAAAATAACATCGTAGAAGATATTATCAGCGATAGATCTGTGAAGAAGTGAGTTTGTAAGCATTACAAATACCAACGGAAGTAGCAAGACCTTATATGGCTACTGACTTCTCCTCTAAGTAGCAGCCTGGGTGTGTAAGTGGAAAGGTTTTTTCTTATATTCAACAGCATTGTAAGACTACTTCGCTGATTTCCAATTTCATCATAGACAACTAGGAACACGGACTATTAGGACCCAAATATAGGACAAGCCATAGGAGTGGATGTGAATTCTAAGATTAGACGAAAGTAGCCCCAGAGACATCACTTTGCGTCTTAAGTTCTAGGATCCAACTTCAAGTGCACTCAATTAGATCCTTAACTGACCTGAAAGAGACGGTATTTTAAATCAGTTGCCCGACAATATTCGGACGATTCCTGTGCAAAAAGTCTGTGTTCGCCCAAAAGACTCGAGGTAAGTTGTAATATGTACCTTTTATCATTTTATATTTGCATTTTGAAATATATTATTTGCTTATGGGCATACAGTGGCAAATGATACTGGCAACCTCATCACTGCAAATAACTTGACCCACAAACCACCACTGCAAGAGCTGGTGACTTTTTCGTGTTGGTTTCCTCACAAGGAACCAACAGAAGAGGGGGCCCAGGCTCATAGAGAGCAAAGAGTGGATGATGATATCATGGTGTGCATATTTATTATACAAGCAGTTTGGGAAATTTCGTGTATGTATAGAGACATACAGTACAAGGTAGAGATCTGTGTGGAACCCAACAGCGACTGAAGCAGACGCCAATAGACCCCACTTCTTCTTCTTCTTCCGTCCGTAGCCAACGACCGTCAAAGCAGTCAGTGGCCATTACGCCTCGTGGCGTCTTAAGGGCAACAGCGACTAGTTTTCTTTAGCCATTGTTTTTTCCCATCACGCCTAAATGGCGTCTTTAGGGCAACGACAAATCAATCCGTGTGTTGTTGTTGTTTCGAATCAAAATAGACCCCACACCGGAAATGCTAAATACTATAACAGCGCAAACTAAAAGAAACATTTCAAAACGTTCATAATTTCCTCCAAAATTTAAATAATCCGATAATTACAAATACCATCGTTTCTTTTACTTTTTTAAAAACAATTTATATATTTTACAATGTTAAACTTTAAGTGATTAATAAACCTGTTCATCTGTAACTTTAAAGCTATAGTATGATAAATCACTCCTGAGTGAGTTGTATGTCTGCACCCGAATGAATCATACTGCTTTAAATACATAAACATAGAGAGCTATAAAATTACTAATTGCTGAATCATCTCCAGCTGGGGGTTTAGAAATACGAGCTAAAATGTATTACCTCACAGCAGCGGCGGGAGAATAATAAGTTCATGACAGCTAACATAATCTCAGTTGTTATGCTTTCTCTTCTTTAAATTTCTGTGAGGTTCTTTAAAGGAGAAGCATCATTGTTCTTTTTCTTCTATAGTTCCAAGTGTTAATCTTGAGCGACGGTTTGATACCTTTGAAGACCATCATTCATCATACTCCCTAAATTTGGCCAATGTTTGGACCACTACTGCGGAGCAGGGGCGACAACAACCACGCCACAAAGCATTATTGTCCCCATGTTAGTTTTCCAGGGGATCTCTAAAGAGAAAGAGAAAAGAAAGACATAATTACTGCTCCCCTCAGGCATGGTCGTGCAAGGCGACTAATGTGAGGTTGGTCATGGGACTTGGCAACCCTCGCATTATATAAAATAAACTGCTATAGAAACCACTAATATAATCGCACGTAAATGCTTGATGCAGGATTGGAGCAGAGGGGACCAGCTACAGTTGTAGCTCTTATGCTTCATATGGAGCGAAAAATAATTGATAAAGATTGTAACCATATTTTACTGTTTCTTGTTTTATCTTATCTCGTACCGTTTTTCGTTAAACAATTTTTTCTTATGATGCAGCGCTATTCGAAACTTCCATTTTCCCGCATTGAAGGCTTGAGTTCGTTAAATCTGTCTATTTCTTTATTTCTTTAGATTAATTATTTAGACATCGTATAAGACAATAAAATGTGCTTGAGACTGTAAAAAAAACAGGGTACAAATACATATTTTTAATTATTATAAACTGCATTTTGAATTGGGAAATTTAGAAAGGGAGACAAAAAAAACGCATGTTCTCCAAATATTTTACTAAACCAGCGCTTCTTAACCCTTTTAGAGGTCCAGCGCCCCTTTACAACATCTTAAGACTCGGAGTAATCAAGAGGACATGCACACCATCATAGCTGGCAGACGATGGAGTTGGGTTGGCCACGTCCTCAGAAGAGACCCTGATGCCATCACAAGAACAGCTATGTTATGGGCCCCCGAAGGACAGCGAAAAGAGAGGTCGACCAAAAACAACCTGGCGGAGAAACTGTGGAAGCTGAGATGCAAAGAATGAACCACAGTTGGGGCACTGTACGAAGGATGGCCGCCGACCGAGCAAAGTGGAATCAATTTGTTGCTGCCCTACAAGACGCCACCAGGCCTGATGGTCGCAGACTGCTTAGACAATCGGCGGATAAGGATCAAAGAAGAAGAAGCGTCGCACCCCATTATCTTATCGCTAGCAAAATATGCCAGAAATGAGAAAAAGATATAAAAGCATGTTTTGAGAAAATGTTATTTACAAAATGTGATTTACGACTGATTTTTTTTAAAATTCGTGTGTCAGTGTTTTATTTTGTCCAAATACATTTCAGTTCTATGTATTAAACGACGTTTATTATGATCATTTCAGTTCTATGTATTAAACGACGTTTTATGAATGACTCATTTCAGTTCTATGTATTAAACGGGACGTTTATTATGAATTCGTCTTACTAAAATATTTGGCATGTCCTCGCATCCCCCAGAAAATGTGTCTCGCCACCTCCATGGGTGGCAAGCACTCCTGGTTAAGAAGCACTGTACTAAACGAACAGAGCTGATTGCTTCCTAGTAAAATTGTATAAAGAACAAACAATTATTAATTATCAATGAGCATTCAATCATGCAGACTGTCCAGGTGTACTTATCTGTAACCTTACCGCTGATGAACTCAAGGTAGACCACAGTCAAGCTAATGACAGTGACTAGCTTCCAGAAAAACATGCTGAACTTCTTCTTTGTAGGTTCTTCTCTTATGTTCCGGCTACCTACCAGGAAGAAATTGAAAACAGTGGATCAATCTGTGAAGCATGAAAGCTGACAATTTGTGTAATTTTTATGACTCAGATCTGAGTTTACGAAGGTATGATAAAGCCAAGTGGAACAAGACAGGAAATAAGAGAATAGAAAGTAAAAGGCTTATCGTTTTTCTTTCTTTTCTCTTTTAGCTCCTTATAGACCTTGTGGCCACCACTGCAGCTGGCTCCTTTGCAGAAAACCTACAACCAAACATTCATGCGCTCTCTTGCTGTAGTGGTTTATGTAGCATAATGAGGTTTCCAGCTCTATGCGCAGCCTCATAGAAGTAGCCCTTTAGCATTTTCCTAAGGGACCAACAGTCCTACTACTATTGTGTCTCATCAACATTTAGTTTCGCAGATGACAATAGTTAAATTACATGTATATAGGATTATCAACTATCCTCATTTTCCCAGAGAAGTGACTTCTTTCTCAAAGTTTGATGGAATGTCTGGGTAGATGTGGTAACATTTGGATTGTGCTGGGAATTTTTCTGAAGTTCGGCGATGTGGTGAAAACAATGGGATTTTAATATTTTTTTATTTATTTTTTAAAATAGCTGAGAATATCACTAACAGGTCCCGGTTACTCTGGGCATATTTTCTGAATTCATGTATTCAGCATAAAACAGATGTATGTGTAAACATGCCGTACGTTATTCGAAAATATTGAGCGTTTACTACTTTAAAGAATTTTGCGAATTTACATACAGTTTTTACACACATCAAAACAAAAATAAACAAAACATTCTTTATAACAACACACTTTCTTACACTAATAGTCGCAATTAAAACCCGTTAACCATTATTGTTGCATTGAAAGATTTTATTTTAGCATTAGAAAGTCGTATCAAACATAAATCAACAGAAAATCCCGGGCTTGCCATGTATTTTATTATCTATGGGGCAAAAAGCGGAAAAAAACGGACTATCCTTTCAGACTGACGTATGATCATCAAGCCACAGAAAATTCACCTAAGATGCGTCTTTGACGATATGTTGAATGACATGTAAACTTGTAATCACTGGTATCATTTGTCATCATACACACTGACAACTTGGAAAATGTTCATTGTGTGTAATAATTATATATAGAAATAGCTTGACTCAAACTTTAGATGTTACCCTTTACCATCTTTACTGATGTAAGAAAATAATATATTGCTCTGTGTGATCATTTGCCAGTTTTAAAGGATCGTCCATTTTTCTCCACGATGTTTTGTCCCATCGAAAATAAAATACATGGCAGGCCCGGGATTTTATGTTGATTAATGTTTTACACAACTTTCTTATTACATTTTTGTCAATTTCTAGTATTGATAAACAGTTTGAAAGAAAAAGCTCTAGCCTAAATAGTAATTCAGGGACAGAGAATAAAGGTAATCGTCCTTACCATTAATTGCCTTTCAAAAATCTCATTACAGGTCATGACTTTTTTCTATTAATACACCGTCACGCCCCACAAGCTAAGAGTTCTTTCCAGGGTTTGCTGATAAATTCTCGCAACATCATTTTATTACAATATCTATTTTATAACGCAAGGGCAACAACTGCTTGAAATTTATAGTTACTTTTCTCGGTAAGCATTTGTCTTCTCGCGTTGGTATCGAATGCAGTTAAGTTTGAGCTGTGGTCATTTTTCGCTGGACTGCGCATGACTTGTCTTGCTTCTTGGTCGATCGGTTTCCGCCCACCACTAGTGGAGTGAGCGATTTGGAATGGCGAAAGAGATGCCTCGTTGAAGAGGGGATCTCCGCTATTTTTTTGTTCTGTCAGGGATGTGTAGTCCTCTTAATGGATATTTCGTTTATTCGAGATAATACCTCTAGTGTTTCCCACATGTCGGGAGGCGTGATATTTCTGTGTATTTCATGAAGGCAAGGTAAATTAACATTTTCATTAACTCTATCGATTTTTGGTCGTGAACGATTTCTGGTTCATAGCCTGTCTTCGAAAGTCGTCGTCACGAGATGTTTTCCTAGCTCACATGTCGCTGTATTGTGCTGCACCGGTTGATGCAGGTCCCAAGGACTATTACTTGCTACTTGGTTACCTGAACTAGGTTTGAAAAACCTTTGTTATCTAGAGGATATTTTTGAGGACATTATTTATACTTCGGCAGACGTGTCTGTCTTGCTGAAGTCAGATTAAGGAGAGTGAACTGATCTCATACATCTGGTTATCTCCTGGCTGTTATAGAAAAGGATGGAGTTTTTCACCTGACTACATTTACAGCACTATGAAATATAACATGCATCTGACTCATCATTGTAATGCTGTCTACCGTCTATTGCTGTATTGAATGTTGCTGTGATAATGACTGTTTGATGTGTCTACATATTCGCGTAACCATTTTGTCACTGTGGCGTCCACAATAAATAATGAAGAAAAACGTCAACGGCTGTTTCAAGAATCATTGACTTTATACGTCGTGAGTTTACTGACGTCCTATGTGGATTGCCCTGTTATTTTTGTATGAACATTGTTTTTGACTGAACACATCTGCACACTACACAAAACCAGACATGCGGATACCATCCATCATCATATGGCATCACGCATCATTTGGTGGCCATAAGCTGGGTTGATCTGGTACCAGCAAACACGGGGTCCCTTACCCACTTCATTTTCAACAAGAATTCATCAACATCCTTCAAGAAATTAACATTCTTCAATACAGTCAACATCTTCACCATTTTCAAAGTACTCGGCGTTGCCCGGTAAAAGTCAAAATTTCAATTTTTTGACGGAAACAAGAATTTGACAGTACCCGGCGTTGTTACATGTTGCCGGATAACTCGGACTGCTGTTATCTTTACGCAAGTCAAGCAAGTTGCTGCTGTCAAGGTTCCAGTGCTGTCGTTTTTTGTGAAGGTCAAGTGCCGGTTGAAACGGGTTGTTTTCTGAAGAAGGCCAAGTACCGATTTCCATCAACTTACTTTTGGATTAGAAGGTCAAGTGCCGAAACAACTCAACACACAGTATTTCAGAAGCTCTTGTACCATCGTGTTAGCAGTGGAAGCAGTTCAGATGTTCCATCATCGTTGGAGCTTCGCTCTTTAGGACGTTGATTGACATCCGTTTTTTCTGCTGTTCTACGATTGGAAGCCTATAAGTTAAGTGGCCTGTTTGTATGTAAACTGTGCCCTTATACTTCTGCTGAGTCTTCTGTGTATCATCTCATTCTATATGTTATATGTCTATATGTTATTTTGTTATTTTATATGTATATTTCAGCGGTATGGTTTAATATTAGTGCCACAGCGGGTTCCTCGTCTATTGTAAGCCGTTGGTTTCTGTTGGAGGTTTGCAAATTTCCGATGACTTCGGTAGTTACTCTACTCTATTTTATAGCTATTTTAATTACACTAATCAGCACAGATAGATGCAGTCTATAACTACATCAGATACTACTCTATCAGCGTGATAAATCTACTTTCCATGTACATATCACAACTGCTAAACATAAATTTTCTACCATTCACATAGACATAGGTCTGGTAAGTTCTATCGAAATTATCTGTCGCACGTATCAGTAACAGGCGTTTATGTCTTAAGAGCGTCACTAATTGTATACTACGCGCACTTAGCTAGTTACTCACTGAAGATATCTACACACTTCGGCATATAGTACGTGTGCTAGACATCATATGACTGGTTGAAGCATCTACCAGCTTCTACATTTATCAACCGCGCGGAGCAACCTGCGAGTATAGTACAAGATACACCCTCGCAGAGTGATTTACTAATAGCTCATCTAGATTTATACATACAGTACAGCGACTCACGTAATTCTACATTATAGATATGTAGGATGAAGAACACAGTATTCAAGCTACTACAAGCACCTTCTGTGATCTAGACTAGGGACACAGTGTATTAGCGACAAATGAATGATCTTAAATACAGGCCACTGTTCGTTAGCACTATGTTGGTGATTACACGAATCGTCGATCTTATCACGCATGACAAAGGAAGAGAGATAGATGATTCTAGCGTCATGATAACAAGTATTCATATAAGACGAAGTTCGAATTAGGGTGGATGGTCATGCATTAGATGATGGCTTCTCTTACTCCACACGACGACTGGTGTGGATCACATATGAGGAGCTGGTCGATAGGTACAAGACTGTGTCGGCGATAGTTCGTACCTTATGATCTGTGTTGACACGCTTAGTGTTCTAACGACTGAGACACTATACGTCAACAATTCAGTAGAATTCTATATCTTACGGTTGAGAGAGTGTTAGTGTATATCCTTGCAGACTCATCAGGGATCTAGTGACAGATCATCAGACTAATCTTACACCTTTCCAACCAGGCATCTATTGAGACCTTCTCAAAACGACAGGCAAGGCTGTGGATCCTGAGCAGCGGGGGAGCCAAAGCCAACTGTGCTTGAGACGGTAGACACATCTGCTTAGGCGGAAGACTAGATGGATCGAGTCTGTCCAAACGAGGGTAGTATACGACCCGACCAAGAACTGAGTCAACGTGAACACACGCCGCAGGGTGTACATGCAAGCCTCTCCGGGATAGCAGTACAACAAGACATCACTTGTACTGACATTATGCCGCGAAGATTCTAAACATTAACGAACCATCTTGAAAATATTTGCAACTGCAGCGGGTGTCAGTGATCAGAGGTGCAATCGGCACGAGTGACTTTGCGAAAATGGAGTTCACAGAGGCTGGATGACGTCTGTGAAATGAGGAGAGAATGATAACTTAAAAATAGGGATTATCAGTAAGTCGACTAGAGGAATTAGTATGAAACTGAATCCAGTCTGTATGAGAAATGCTGAAAATGTAGCGAGAGAGACATGTGAACAAATCAGCGACACGAACATGTAATAAGAGACGATGCAATAGCGCGGCTTGCGCAAAGATCAAAAACTCATCTCGCAAGCATAGAGTACTGAACCAACTAAACAGCGAACTGACTGAAAAACATGGGACATAGTCTCACACAGCATACACGAGATCACACAAATGAGAGGTCGAGGCGCGATGGCGTGAGAGAGAGTAAAGATCTACACAGTCCGAGTGAAGCTGCATGCAGTAGGTAGTTGTGGCACACACCAGAAGGAAATGAGAAAAGCTAAAACCAGTCGAAGCGCAGCCAACTGCGAGGATCCAGGACAAAGCGTTCTTTCTAAGCTGGAATAGCAGATTTTTGGCGACAACAACTAAGGCTCCAACACGAATCCTCGACACTTGACAACAGCTCACAGGAATAGCGAGGTAGAGAGAGTTCAAACAGCATACTGGGTTCTACTCCTTTTCATAGCACTCAGACGCGCTTACTCGAAACGAGTATATTTCTACTCTCTCTCATACATTATTATGTTTTGGGGCCAACTTGCCCTAGCATGGACACAATAATTAGGTCTTTTCGCGAAGTTGATCATGACGATAAAGTTTCTACTTCTAGGACAGATCTTTTCGCTAACATAGCATCTCTTAGACAAGCTTGGCACACTAACGAAACAAGATCACAACGCAAACAAGTACTGGGTTTGAAACTCATTACTCTCAAACAGGGGAGTCACCAAGACTGGACAGAGTAAGAGCATACTAATCTACAATTATACAATGCTGTTAAATGTAGGTCCAGGTGATAAACCCCCATCCTTTGCTAGTACTGAATTGGGACTAGACCCCTGACCAGTGACGGCAGTAGTGTGATCATGCAGGTTCGTCAGGCACTTCGTCCTGTATAATGTCACACAATCTGCAGCAGAGACACACAGAACGACTCGTGGATCAGGATCTACGGGTCAAATTATAAAACAATTCTTGTACGATTACCGACAAAATATGATCCCGACGTGAATGCTATCGCGAAAGTCTCCGTAGTTGTGTATTGCAAACGCTAAGTTTTCACGTTACCGCATTACGTTCTCGAGGCGTGATGTGGGTTTAGACATCTCACTCTAGGACGCCGGTAAAAAAGAAAATCTTATATCAGAAAGGACTGTCAATGACTTAAACATCTCAACACTTAGGCGACATAATCGATCGATAGCGATACATAGTCTCATACTCGACAGTCTACACGACTGACTTTCTGTCGATCTGACTCTGGCTTCTCTTATCTTCTCTCATTCACTTATATATTCGGTTATCACGACCAATAAATCGGTTGTGAGTGTGTCTCTCTTTCTAATCTCTTTCTTATAATTCTTTTCTATTCTATCTATATCTCTATATAGTTACATTATTTCTCTATTTCTTCTTTCTTTGGTTTTTATTTTCATCTTCATGACACAGATACAACACCGGTATGGCGGAGAATTTATCTATCTGTAGAGACATTAGAACTCGAATGGATTAGAGGTTGTTTTGGCATTGAGTCTCAAATTGTGTCCAGAGTCAACGTCGATCACATACGGCGCACGCGACAACCATCATCATTAAGATCCAGTCGCGGATCATACAACTCTAAGGTGAAAGAAGGTATCCTAGTTGCACCCTCGCAGCTCCGATGGCCAAAACGTTTGCTCTATATATACAGTTCCAACAAAACTTTGATAGAAAGATCGTAGGCGGGTTACATTTTGAGGAGTGTCTGGTCAAAAAAAAAAAAATCATGGAAATCAAAATGATTCATGGTATTCGAGACTCGACCACAATTTCGTTCTAAGTTACCTAATCTGCGGGGAGACAACAACTGATAGTCACATCACGTTACTATTCAAGCGGACCGGGGGGCTTATATAATTACAGGTAAGACATTACATTATAGCCTAGTTTCTCACAACACAGGATCAACCTTGGTAATCTGTATGGCAGGTCATCATTACCTGCCGCCGAAAAGACGGCCTCATTCACACCAACAGCAAGGATAGATGGGGTTCGCGCCCATTCATCACCAAATCAACCAATGGAATTTGCGAGCCCCCCAGCAAGTAATACCGTGATAGGACCAACCGTATCGGCAATTCATGCACCCCCGGATGTACCACCCAAAAGAAGAGACATCAATCTAGCGCCCGTCACCACCCCTGCCCCCCCGTCTACGCTCCAGACCACCCGTCATCTCAGCCCCCCCGGTCTTATACTCTCGAGCCGGGGACCAAGTCGACCACTTGTTTATGTACGCACACCCCGACTCCCACCTGCCACACCCGCACCCCACCCCCCCGCCCGGCGACCCCGACCCCCCCCCCCCCCCCCCCCCCCGCTCACTCCCCTCAGTGCCATCGCCACCCCCAGACCCCCAGCTGAACACCCCCCAGGGCACCTCTAGTCTGGCGGTCCAGTCCCCCACACACCCAGTAGTATCCTGCAAGCGTACAACCCCAAAAGAGTGTGATGTGGATGAGGAGGTACGGACCCCCCCCTCCCCCTTATTGTAGCCCGTGGGCATGTTGCCCCGTCATGCCATTGCGCCATACCCATGGACCCCTGGTAACTACCTGGCTTTTTATTTTGAGACCCCCTTTGAAGAGCAATCGGGACAAAACATCATGGCGCACACCCATCGCAAGCAGAGTCACCTACCTCATTCGACAACCTCATTACATCAAAAGGATAAATTACATTGAGTTGTAATCACACTGTTAAATAATCACTTCGAAGAACCGGGGGGTACGCGCATAAAACGCCACACTTACCACCACAAACTTGCAAAGAAACCACTCAGGACCCACCACCCAACCCATCTATAGCACATGTATTTAGTCCGATACACCCCCTCGACCCCATTGTCCCAGCACTTCCATTTACCTTTGTTAATAGATCCTGTATGCCTCCTGGAAGCATGTCCTGCTTGCTGTTATGCGGCAGACATAGTCGTGTCGGAGGGGGCAAGCGGGTGGGTTCTTTAATTCTACATAAGGGTCTTGTTAATGATACCTCCGGTCTCACTACTTTTCGATTCCCGAGATGCAATCGCACTATTTGTGTTAGATGCACATCGCTTGTACGACCATCCTTGTGCTATATCAGGAAGAAGGAGTTACACTATAAATGTGTGCTCAACTATTTGTCGTTGAGCATATCACATGTCTCTATTGAAAAAATCTATGGTGCACTACAACTGCATGTAATATTCGACATTTGCGCTCAATCTATATTACCTTTGTGCTTTTGACTTGGAGAGATGTTGGCGATCGCTTGTCTCTTGCATACCTCTTACCTAATGCGCTATTTCATTGCGGACTCTTATTAACATGAGGTCGTATTTCACTGATAAGTTCCACGGATTAGGAGTGTACCCCACAGCAGATTGCTGCTTGGGAAGATAATAACATGCAAGCTACAAATGCAGTAGTTACAAGAGCACAAGCTCTACAAACACCCGAAACTTCACTGAAGAGTGATAATGAAGTTGATAGCCAAGATAGTCACTTAGTAATCACTCGTGACTCTTTCATAAAATTGCAAGAAGAAGATCCTTCTTTAAAAAAATTCTTCGTTCTTGCGAAGAAAGGTGATCCGAATCAGGATACAAATAGAAAATCTTGGATTGCAATGAGAAACGGCGTACTGTACGTATGGTACAAGATTCGACTACGTCGGCACATTCGCAAATTCTTGTTCCCAAGAGCATGAGAGTGCAAATATTACAACATGCTCATGACTCGCAATGTGCTGGACATATGGGGTTTTCCCGTACGAAGTCGAGAGTCCTTGCGGCTTTCTTTTGGCCTTTTGTCAATAAGGACATTCGTATTTACTGCCGATCATGCAAGGTATGTCAGGAGGTCAAATCTAGAGGACCACGACATGCTGCGCCTATCCAGGCTGCTGACATTCCTATTCGGCCGTTCCAGAAAATGGCCATAGATATTATTGGCCCTTTTAAGGTCACGTCGGCCAGAGGACATCAGTTTATCCTTACATGTGTCGATATGTGCACACGTTGGCCAGAGGCTATTCCTCTTAAGAGCATATCTACTACAGATATCGCAGATGCTCTTTGGTTGATATTTTCTCGCTTGGGGTTCCCCAGAGAAATATTGTCAGACCATGGCACTCAACTCATATCTGACACTATGTCACAGGTAATGTCTACCTTACATATTGAACGATCTCTCAGTAGTATCTACCATCCTATGTCTAATGGGTTAG
This sequence comes from Oreohelix idahoensis, assembly GCA_024509875.1. Lineage (NCBI taxonomy): Eukaryota > Metazoa > Mollusca > Gastropoda > Stylommatophora > Oreohelicidae > Oreohelix > Oreohelix idahoensis. The sequence goes on along the minus strand of JAMPIV010003725.1, from coordinate 1,251,840 downwards.
TTGAGCGTCTGAATAGAACGCTCAAGACTTTGCTTGGTAAGATAACTGAAGATCATCCTCAAGATTGGGACAGGGTTTTACCCGCGGCTCTCTTTGCCTATAGAGAAGTCCCTAATGAACACACAGGATTTTCTCCCTTCGAACTTGTCTTTGGCGCGCGTCCACGCGGCCCTATGTCTTTATTACACGATCTCATCACTGCCGATGATATTAGCGATGAAACTCAATCCTCATATGAGTATGTCATTGCTCTTAGACAAAAGATCATTGAGGCATGTAAGCTAGCAACTGCTTCATCAGAAATTGCTAAAGAGAAGGCAAGACAGTTTGCTAACAAGAATAGATGTCTACGACAACTTTGTCCAGGTGACAAAACATTCGTCCTACTCCCCAGTAGGGAAAATAGACTTCTTATTGCATGGAAAGGTCCGTATGCAATAGTCTCTCGGATTTCCGATGTTGACTATGTGGTCGATATTGATGGAAAGCATAAAACTTTTCCACATAAACATGCTTTCGGAATTTCACGAACGTCCGGACTATTTGCTGCCTATTTTCCAGGCAACGGATGATGCTCCTGCACCTCACGGTCATTATTCATCCCTGTCTGTCATACAGGATGAGGAAGCTACCTTCTCTGATGTCAACCTTCCCCTTCCAGTGGTTCCATTACATTCCACGGAATCTTGGAAAAACGTTTCTGTTTCTCCTAATCTTTCTGGTGACGAACATCGACAAGCCTCGTCGATGTTACAAACATTTCAGGATGTTCTCACTGACATTCCTGGACACACAGATGTCATAGAACATGACATAATTCTTACCGACAATAATCCAATTAGGGTTAGGCCGTATCCTATTCCTATACACTTTCAGTCGCAGGTGGAAAAGGAATTGGATGAAATGATTCAATTAAATATAATTGAACCATCGACTTCACCATATTCTTCTTCCATGGTTATTGTCCGGAAGAAGGATAAGAACATACGAATTTGTGTTGATTATCGCAAATTGAATCAGGTCACAAAGTTCGATGCTGAACCGATGCCTTTGTTAGAAGATCTACTGATTAGACTTTCTAATTCCAGATTCTTCACTAAACTTGACTTGTCTAAAGGTTATTGGCAAGTGCCTTTAGCAGAGCATGCCAAACCTCTTACTGCTTTTTCTACACCTAGGGGTCTATTTCAATGGAATGTTATGCCTTTTGGTCTCATGAACGCCCCTGCAACTTTCGTTCGCATGATGCGTCGAATTCTGTCACATCGTTCGGATGTCATCGCATACTTAGATGACATCTGTCTCTTCAGTGATACCTGGGAAGATCACTATTTAGGGTTATATGACTTACTGTCCACTCTACGTGAGAATAATTTGACAGCGAAACCTTCTAAAGCTTTTGTTGGTTTTGGTGAAATCTCTTTCCTGGGTCATCGTGTTGGTCATGGTCTCTTGAAGACAGAAGACCACAATACTTCCAAAATACTGAACATCTCTGTTCCTAAAACGAAGAAACAAGTTAGGAGTCTCTTAGGTTTAATTCAATTTTTATGGGAGATTTATTCCAAATTTATCTTCGATCATGGCACCTCTCTCAACATTGTTGAAGAAAGGTTCGCCTAATCTGGTCCGTTGGTCTGGAGAATGCCAATCTTCACTAGACCAAATCAAGAATATATTTTCTTCTCCTCCCATCCTAAGATTACCTACTCTTGATAGGACTTTTGTTTTTCGAAGTGATGCTTCATCCACTGGGATTGGAGCAGCACTGATGCAAGAATATGCAAATACTCTGCATCCTGTTATGTACATTTTCTAGAAAACTAAATGCGGCAGAGAGGAACTACTCGGTTTTAGACCGTGAGTTGTTAGCGATGGTTTGGTCAATTCTAAAGCTACAAAGATTCCTCCTGGGCGCACATTTCATTCTAGAGACTGATCAGAAAGCTCTTACAGCTATTCAGACTAAGAATTTGAAGAGTTCGAGATCCACTCGATATGCTATAGCTCTTCAACCTTTTCACTTCACGGTACGAGCTATCCGTGGTGCGGATAATGTGATTGCTGACATTTTGTCTAGATGCCCACATGACTCTAACTAATACTTCTGTCCTATATTCCTATATATTACAGAGTCATAACACACCTATATTACTACAATAGATTAGCACATCTGTACTCACTTTATATGTACACACTATCGTGCTTTGTTGTCATCTTCTTCTGTTCGTTTTTAAGATGATAGAGGAGGACTGAGTAGTTAATATAAGGGCCGTTAGTTTACTAAACAGCCACAATTATTAATAATGTATTGTACCTTATGAAGCATATTAGTTATTAATTAGCATTATATTGCTTGTACTTTCTCAGAATGTCATTGTTGAGCTGAGGACTTACCTTACTAGTATCAAGCATGACGAGTTCTAGATTGTGTACTTACCCTCGGAATACCAGAGCATATGTCCTGGATCGTCATGTAGTTTTACTTTACTATGTACTTATGTCATTACATGTCAAAGAATGTACTATTTAAATTTTCCTATCAGATTTGTACATCCATTTTTAAAGACAATATTAGAGTATGCTGTTTAATGATGATTATGGTAAACTTGCATACGTATATTGTGTTTACATGCTAACGTGATGTGTGTTGGTGACACCTCCCCGATGTGAATATTTTTTGAGACATATTTATTTTTCTGTTGAGGTATATCCTCACCAGACACTCTATATTTAGCCTCATGTTAGGCAATTTAATTAATTATCAGCGCATAATTCGTGCGTTTTGAGCCGCTTATCGCATGCTCTTTGATATTTAAAAAAAAAAAAAATATGTTCCACATTTTTTTTTTTTTATCCGGAGGAGGTGGTGATATGTTGCGTGATAAATTCTCGAGGAAGTTGAGGGGAACTGCGGTAAGACGTGGAATACAATGGGTGGGTTTGAAAAAAAATTGAAAAAAGGTGATTCGTCTTACGAGGACAAAAGACAAAGAAAATAGTCTACGTTACGGCCACAAGGCCTTCGTCAGGAAAGGAAAGAAAGTGAAGTCTAGATAGGACACATAAAAAACTTAATAAAATAATAAAATAAAAACTGGGTACTTCCCTGAAGGCAAGAACCGAAATTCGCTGTCTTGTTGAAGAGCGCGTGGCTGAACAGAAAGCGACTTCCGCCGCCGGGTGTACACAATACATACTGAAAAACTAAAAAACGAAACCGGACAATAAACTACCCAACGAGATAAAAGTGGGGACTGGAAATAGAAGAGGACAGAATGAGTGGGAGATAAATAAATATGAAATTAAAAAATGTATATGGCATACAAATAGAAGAATAGGATAAGAGTGGAAAGAGTCAAATAGAGCAAGAGAGGAAAGGGTGACCTCAGACAAAGGTGTGAAAAGTGTTGAGACCGGCTGGTTTTAGACACCCCATGCGGTGTATAAGACGGTTCTCAAGCTGTTCTCGGCTGGCAGTGTCAGAGGAGCAGGATCGGATCGCTGTGACCTGGATGTCGATGGGACCATGGTGGTCAGGACCATTGAAGTGTATGGCAACTGGTGTGGACTTTTGCTGAGCGATGTCATTTAAGTGCTGGCTGAATCTGTCCCCAAGTCGTTTGCCTGTTTGGCCAATATAAGTTTTGCAGCAACGTTTACATATGATCGTATAAATGACATTGCGCGATTCACACGTGAAGCTACTAGTGATGGTGTACGTAGCCTTAGGAAAGGACACCTTCTGGGTTGAGGTGACATACTTGCACGTGTTGCATCTTGTCCGACCACAGGGTAGTGTGCCAAAGTGAGTGGCATTCTCCTTTGGGAGACGGCTGTGAACAAGAAGATCCTTCAAGTTCTTGTCACGTCTATATGCCACCAAAGGTGCTTCACTGAATACTTCTTGGGTCACAGGCTCTGCTTGGAGGATAGGGAGGTGGCGGAAAAGGATCTGTTTGACAGTAGTACTATGAGGGTGATGGGTCAAGATTAATTTGACTCTATCCGAAGTGGATTTATGGTGAGGTATGAGGGCCTCCTGACGACAGATGGGGAGCACACGTTGGAGAGCAGAGGTGAGAACATGTTCTGGATAAAGTCTGTTACGGAAGAAATCCAACATCTCATTTGCTCGTAAGTGGAAGTCATCGTCGTCTTGGCATAAACGGCGGAGGCGGAGAAGTTGTGAAAAAGGAAGGGAGTCACGACAGGCCCGAGGATGAGAAGAGGTATACAGGAGGTAGCTGTGGGCATCTGTCGGCTTGCAGTATACTGAGGTATTAAGGCCGGAGGGCGTGATAGAAATAGTAATGTCAAGGAAGTTGACAGAAACTGTGGAGACAAGGGAGGTGAACTTAATGGTGGGGTGAAAGTGGTTCACAAAGTCGATGAAGCGGTGTAAATCAGTCTCAGACATATCTGTGAGACCTATGCCATCATCGATATATCTGCGGTAAAACCCAGGGAAAGGACCGGAGCATCAGATATGGCAACAATACTCCGGTCCTTTCCCTGGGTTTTACCGCAGATATATCGATGATGGCATAGGTCTCACAGATATGTCTGAGACTGATTTACACCGCTTCATCGACTTTGTGAACCACTTTCACCCCACCATTAAGTTCACCTCCCTCGTCTCCACAGTTTCTGTCAACTTCCTTGACATTACTATTTCTATCACGCCCTCCGGCCTTAATACCTCAGTATACTACAAGCCGACAGATGCCCACAGCTACCTCCTGTATACCTCTTCTCATCCTCGGGCCTGTCGTGACTCCCTTCCTTTTTCACAACTTCTCCGCCTCCGCCGTTTATGCCAAGACGACGATGACTTCCACTTACGAGCAAATGAGATGTTGGATTTCTTCCGTAACAGACTTTATCCAGAACATGTTCTCACCTCTGCTCTCCAACGTGTGCTCCCCATCTGTCGTCAGGAGGCCCTCATACCTCATCCACTTCGGATAGAGTCAAATTAATCTTGACCCATCACCCTCATAGTACTACTGTCAAACAGATCCTTTTCCGCCACCTCCCTATCCTCCAAGCAGAGCCTGTGACCCAAGAAGTATTCAGTGAAGCACCTTTGGTGGCATATAGACGTGACAAGAACTTGAAGGATCTTCTTGTTCACAGCCGTCTCCCAAAGGAGAATGCCACTCACTTTGGCACACTACCCTGTGGTCGGACAAGATGCAACACGTGCAAGTATGTCACCTCAACCCAGAAGGTGTCCTTTCCTAAGGCTACGTACACCATCACTAGTAGCTTCACGTGTGAATCGCGCAATGTCATTTATACGATCATATGTAAACGTTGCTGCAAAACTTATATTGGCCAAACAGGCAAACGACTTGGGGACAGATTCAGCCAGCACTTAAATGACATCGCTCAGCAAAAGTCCACACCAGTTGCCATACACTTCAATGGTCCTGACCACCATGGCCCCATCGACATCCAGGTCACAGCGATCCGATCCTGCTCCTCTGACACTGCCAGCCGAGAACAGCTTGAGAACCGTCTTATCCACCGCATGGGGTGTCTAAAACCAGCCGGTCTCAACACTTTTCACACCTTTGTCTGAGGTCACCCTTTCCTCTCTTGTTCTATTTTGACTCTTTTCCACTCTTATCCTATTCTTTCTATTTGTATGCCAATTTACATTTTTTTAATTTCATATTTATTTATCTCCCACTCATTCTGTCCTCTTCTATTTCCAGTCCCCACTTTTATCTCGTTGGGTAGTTTATTGTCCGGTTTCGTTTTTTAGTTTTTCAGTATGTATTGTGTACACCCGGCGGCGGAAGTCGCTTTCTGTTCAGCCACGCGCTCTTCAACAAGACAGCGAATTTCGGTTCTTGCCTTCAGGGAAGTACCCAGTTTTTATTTTATTAATTTATTAAGTTTTTTATGTGTCCTATCTAGACTTCACTTTCTTTCCTTTCCTGACGAAGGCCTTGTGGCCGTAACGTAGACTATTTTCTTTGTCTTTTGTCCTCGTAAGACGAATCACCTTTTTTCAATTTTTTTTCAAACCCACCCGTGATAAATTCTCGCAACATCATTTTATTACAATATCTATTTTATAACGCAAGGGCAACAACTGCTTGAAATTTATAGTTACTTTTCTCGGTAAGCATTTGTCTTCTCGCGTTGGTATTGAATGCAGTTGAGTTTTTGAGCTGTGGTCATTTTTCGCGCCGGACTGCGCATGACTGGTCTTGCTTTTTGGTCGATCGGTTTCCGCCCACCACTAGTGGAGTGAGCGATTTGAATGGCGAAAGAGATGCCTCGTTGAAGAGGGGATCTCCGCTATTTTTTGTTCTGTCAGGGATGTGTAGTCCTCTTAATGGATATTTCGTTTATTCGAGATAATACCTCTAGTGTTTCCCACATGTCGGGAGGCGTGATATTTCTGTGTATTTCATGAAGGCATGGTAAATTAACATTTTCATTAACTCTATCGATTTTTGGTCGTGAACGATTTCTGGTTCATAGCCTGTCTTCGAAAGTCGTCGTCACGAGATGTTTTCCTAGCTCACATGTCGCTGTATTGTGCTGCATCGGTTGATGCAGGTCCCAAGGACTATTACTTGCTACTTGGTTACCTGAACTAGGTTTGAAAAACCTTTGTTATCTAGAGGATATTTTGAGGACATTATTTATACTTCGGCAGACGTGTCTGTCTTGCTGAAGTCAGATTAAGGAGAGTGAACTGATCTCATCCATCTGGTTATCTCCTGGCTGTTATAGAAAAGGATGGAGTTTTTCACCTGACAACATTTACAGCACTATGAAATATAACATGCATCTGACTCATCATTGTAATGCTGTCTACCGTCTATTGCTGTATTGAATGTTGCTGTGATAATGACTGTTTGATGTGTCTACATATTCGCGTAACCATTTTGTCACTGTGGCGTCCACAATAAATAATGAAGAAAAACGTCAACGGCTGTTTCAAGAATCATTGACTTTATACGTCGTGAGTTTACTGACGTCCTATGTGGATTGCCCTGTTATTTTTGTATGAACATTGTTTGACTGAACACATCTGCACACTACACAAAACCAGACATGCGGATACCATCCATCATCATATGGCATCACGCATCAGTATGATGTAGGCAGATTGGTATGTGACGTCATAGCATCAAGATGTGTGCCTAAAATGGCTTGTGTATCAGCCAGTATATTGGATTGTGTATTCAATAAATATTTCTGAGGAAAAGGGTAAGCTATATGCTTTAAATGAAAGGCATGAGAATATGCCAGGATTATAAGTGAAGGCAATACGGGACGATAATTCCCTAGATATAGAAGTATGTTAAACTAGAATTATATGAACAGTGTTATACCGGGAGGTCTCATTCCCCGAAGGTTATGGAATGAAAGGCATGAGAATATGCCAGGATTATAATTAAAGCTACCGGGACGCTCAAATCCCCCGATGTTGTTGGAAATATAATTTAACAGTGTTATACCGGGAGGTCTCATTCCCCGATGTTTATGGAGTGGAAAATATGATGTATGATACGCTCAAATCCCCCGATGTTGTTGGAAAAATATATAATACAATTTAGTTATGCCGGGATGCTCAATACCCCGATGTTAGATGGAATCAAGGAATGATATTATCGAACCAAGATAATGTTAGACTGCAAATTAGAGAGGGAGTATTCATGCCATGTTCATGATTGTGACGTTTTGTGAATTCGTACTTCCTCTTCTTTGATCCATAACCGCCAACCGTCAAAGCAGTCAGCGGCCATCACGCCTGGTGGCGTCTTGTAGGGCAGCAACAAATTGATTCCACTTTGCTCGGTCGGCGGCCATCCTTCGTACAGTGCCCCAACTGTGGTTCATTCTTTGCATCTCAGCTTCCACAGTTCTCCGCCAAGTTGTTTTTGGTCGGCCTCTCTTTCGCTTTCCCTCGGGGGTCCTGTCGCAAAATTGGTTTCAAGTCATTGCAAACGGGATCAGTTAGATTTATAAACCCGTCTACGATCGAACGACCGCTTTCAAAATGGCGGCGTATCAGCGAAATGTGTATCGGACAGAGGAAATCGCCAACGATAAATAAAAAACAGAAGGGAATCCGTATGAAAAGGATTTTACATTTCAGTACAGGGAAGGATGGTGTATAACTGCATATAAGATGGAACGGTAGGAAGTTCTCATTTACGGAGATATATGCGTATTTCGGCTGCCCACAGTTACGCTAAAAGCATGTAAACCCACTTCTGTTCTAAATATTAAAATCAACAAATAACAGTTTGGGAAATTACATGGATATGAAGATAGAGTTTTATCAGCTGTATAAAACTAGATAAGATGGAACTATATGGATATTATATATGCCGAGAATGATAAAGGCAAAATTTCAGTCGACGCACAGTTCGGCCGAAATCACTGTTCGGGAAGGATTTTTCAGGCTTAGGTTTAAGCTGTGACGTCGGTACTCTCCGATACGTCCGCGCTATACGTATTTAAAGCGTATCGGTAAACTGAGCTACAGACAACGAAAGAGGGTTCAGACAGACTGGAGGCAGAGTTTCGCCACGACCCATGAATTGTGAGCGGATCGCCAGAAACATTTTTAAGTCCAGTATCTGAAGTCTGAGGGTAAGCGAAATTATGATAACTACCGTGTATAATATTTGTTATTTCAGGTTCATACAGAATTCACAAAATATGCCTGTATAATATTCATTGATATAACGTATTATTATTTTAATATGATTTATTCATGTGCATTATGGATGAGTGTTGCTTGTACAAAAAGTAATCACAAATAGCCCCACGGCCTAATGAAGTTATATTTATCATATTGCTTTATCGCTTACGAAGATAAAGGCAGTCCCATGGCAGAGATTGTCATAGGGAAATGAAGTGTTAGAAACTTCATCATGGAAGATCCCAGTTTACGAGGTTAAGGTGACTAGTCCCCTTCCTCGCTGCCTTTGCCTTCCCTAGTTCGAGCGCACAACTTCGTACCCATTTACAGCTAGTAAACTGGAGTGTTCTACAGCCAGTTTCAGTAGAAAGCAACCTGATCACGTGGTCACTCACTTTCTTTATTTATGTATTACTTTTGTGTAGATGCTAAGGATAGCATCAGTATTTGAATTCGTACTTGATATGATTTGGAAGGATCAAGTTATAGAATATGAAGGGATGTATAGGAGCGGAATAAACCAGATGATGTTTATTACTGATATGTTAATATTAATTCTATATCATTGAACTGATGTTACTTGCTATGACTGTATAACTTTGACACCTGATGACTGACTTGTCTGACTTATGTGCTAGTCAGTTACACTTAATTGAAATGTTAATATTAATGCTATATCACTGAAATGATGTCCTTACTTACTATGATTGTATAACGGTGACATCTGATGACTGACTGGTCTGACATCTGTGCTAGTCAACTACAAGTCTAGCCAGATACTAGCCAAGGCTGATATGTTGCAGGTTCCATGAAATAACTCAAACCAGACTGTCCAGTATCAGAAGCCGGTGTAGTTCATCCGAGGCAATCCCACCAAAGTGCAGGACCCCAAAGAGTGAACTTCAACTGGTCATTGGCATCCCTACTGTTGGGCCTACCAAGTCTGATATCAGCAAAGGACAGTTTCAGCAGTATCAAGTTGGAAAGATAAGTGTCCTGTTTGACACTGACCACCTATACATGTGAAACAGCCAATAGTTGAAAACAATAAGTAACCATACAGAAACTCAGTCATCTGATGACAGTTATCCTTAAATTCAAAGGACTAATAACAGTGATTTCAGTAACTTTGTTATTTAAGATCTTGAAGTATAAACAGACCATAATAGTAATTGTGTGAATACTTTTATATATATGTATATGCTCTTTTCCAACTAGTAGAAATAGAATATTAGTGTAATTATTAAACTATTTTAACTGTACCTGAGGATTTATTCACTTCTTCCATTTGTGGTTTCAGTGAATGTTCATTTTACTTATCCCCTAGAATATAAGTAATCATAAGATAGTCATAGGGAGGAGACACCTTAAATCCTGGTACTACTTCTTACCAACTGGGCCAGGGTTTTTTACAGTCTGACTATTTTTATGATAACAATACACCAGTGCTTATTTCTAAGACTGGGGTATTACTTGTAAGGTCAGAACTCTTTACTGGCATACTCTTACATATAAATAATTTTAAATAACCTCCCGCTACAGGTCCATAGCATAGCTGTTCTTGTGATGGTATCAGGGTCCCTTCTGAGGACATGGCCAACCCCACTCCAGCGTCTGCCAGCTATGATGGTGTGCATGTCCTCCTGGTTACCCCGAATAAGTAGTTCTTGGTTGCTGATGGTGTTTGGCCAAAAGATTCGGAGAATTTTCCTTAGGCAGATTGTGTGGAAGGAGGACAGTTTCGACATTTCCTTCTCTGTTACTCTCCAACATTCCGCACCATAGAGAAGCACAGAAAGTACACAGCTCTCATACAGTCTTAATTTGGTGTTTGTGCTGTATTGGGAAGACTTCCAAATGTTGTTGAGAACAGCAAAGGCTGTTCTCGCTTTATTCATTCTGTTGTTAATGTCCTTGCTTGTTCCGCCGTCAGGTGTTACTATGCTTCCTAGGTAAGTAAATGTGTCTGTCTGTTCTAACTTCTGGTTCCTTACTGTTACTGGCTCAGGATTGCCCACATTTAGTATCATGACCTCTGTCTTCTTCAAATTGATGTTAAGGCCAACCTGCTGGCCATACTTATTCAGTCTATCGGTTTTGTCTTGAATGTGTTGGTGTGAATGCGCGAGTAGTACAATGTCATCTGCATATTCCAAATCTTCCAGTGTAGAAAACGTTGTCCATCTAATTCCTCTTGGACTGCCCTCTGTTGTCTGGTGCATCACCCAATCTATGACTGTCAAAAATAATGTTGTTGATAAGGGGCATCCCTGTCGTACTCCTGTTTTCACTTCGAAAGTTACATTACTCGATCCAACACTGCACGTAAAGTTAGAATAGAGGCTTTTTTATAATGGAAACAATGCGGCTGGGAATTCCATAAGCCCTCAGAATTTTCCATAGGCTGTCCCTGTGTATGTTGTCGAAAGCCTTTTCAAAATCAACAAAGTTAATGTACAGCTGTCTCTGCCATTCTGAGCACTGCTCTATAATGTTCCTGAGGGTAAATATATGATCTGCACATCTTCTGCTCTTTCTGAAGCCCGCTTGTTCTTTCCTCAGTTTATGGTCAACTGCTTTTGAAATTCTCTGGATGATTATCCTGCCTAGTATTTTGCTGGGAACTGAGAGGAGGGTAATTCCTCTCCAGTTGTTGCAGTCTGCAAGGTCGCCCTTCTTGGGCTATTTGACAATTATTCCTTTACTCCACTCTGTTGGTGTTGTCTCAGTTTCACAGACTTGTGCAAATAGTGGTTCTAATAGTTCTGCTGCTAGTTCAGGGTCTGTCTTGAATAGCTCAGCATTCAGATTGTCGTGACCAGGCGCTTTTCCATTTTTTAGCCCTTTGATAGCTGTGATAATTTCTTCTTTTCGTGGAATGTCTGTATTTACGTCTAAGTCACTTTCAGCCTCAGGAACATTCAGCTGAGTTTCTGGTGGTTCCTTATTCAGTGTTTCTCTGAAGTGCTCTACCCATCTTGTTTCCTGCCCCTGTGCTGTGGTGATGAGATTTCCTTGCTTGTCTCTTACTAACGTTATGTTGTTTGCACCTCGTTTTCCACTGATAGCTTTAATTATTTTATAAACTGTGCTTTGTTCATTTCTCAGTGCTGCCTCTTCTGCCTGTCTTGCAAGGTCATCCAGAAATGTCATTTTGTCAGCACGGGTTTGACGTTTTACTTCCTTGTCCAGCTGACTGTACTGTTCACTATATATTGCCTTTAACCTGGGAGACTTAGCTTCTGTTTTCTTCCTTTTCATTTCCTTTCTCTTCGCTATGGTGTTTAGCGTTTCTGGTGTTATCCAGTCTTGGCTCTTTCTTTCCTGGAATCCCAAGCATGACTTGCTGCTTTCTTTGTATATTGTTGAGATGGTGTTGAATTTCTGGTCCACATCGTTGGTCTCTGTTCTTTCCTGGCTTTTGGTAATCAGATATCGTCTCTTTACGTCGACCATGAACGCTTTTCTGGTGAGGGGGTCCTTAAGTTTCGTGATGTTATATCTTTTCTGTTTGACTGCAACTGGTCCAGCAGCTCTGAGTTTCACCTTCAGTCTTGCTACTACTAGGTGATGATCACTTCCCACATCTGCGCCTCTTCTTACTTTCACGGAATTCGTACTTACTGAGTATTAAACTGTTGCCAAATCGTCTAAGTCGAGAGGTTTATTCAATCATTCAAAGTTCATTTAAACAGTTGATAGCCTTATTCAGTACCGTAATTGAAGATTGACAGAAAGGGGGTATCCAAGAAGATTGACTTCCAGAATATTTGACAATACAAACCAAATCAAAATAAAAGAACTTCCACCTCTTTAGTAAAATGAAAAAATGAATGGACCCTAGACAACAAACGAATTTGGGCAATTTCTCCATCCCTTAACAGAGGAGAAATAACTGGGGGTTGCGTCCTATCAAATAACTGGAAGCCCGTCCGATAACTGGCAGGTTGGTCTACTTGGGACATCAAGAAACGAATTTTTCTTCATATTACGAATCTGAAATCAACTGAAGCTGGACTACTGCACTGAACTTTTACGCAGGACTTTTATCATTTGAAAAACTATACATGTAACGGCTGCTCCTTGTAGAGGTGTCAAAGATCGTTGACCTGACCTTGAGGACTGTCAAGAGTCAACACTGCGACATCAAATTGATTCGGTTCGAACTTTACATCTCTACATTCAAGATTTTAAATACTGGCAAAGCACGCAATTTTCTATGTTGAACGATAAAGGACAATCTGGCAAATTTTACTCGATGGCGTCATCAAAGCCGGAAAACTTGCAAACGACCGTTTCCTGAAATGGGAGTCAAGAGGGTTTTCGTCCATTTATGAATTCCTGAAGTCGAGGTGTGGCATAAACACACTGATTCCTTATCTGCAGAGGTTCTGAGTTCAACAAGAAAGATAAGTAGAGTTATGAATTATCTAATGCGTGACATTATTTTACCATTTCAGAGACTTTTGCCAGTCAACATCTAGTCCTACTTGTTATTTCATCTGCATGTTTATTTGTATAAAGTAAATGCTCGCTATTTGTAAATTTTCTTCGGAAAGTTTGCAAATGACGATGTCCTTTTAGGTTATTGTTGGTTGTCCAGTAAAAGAAAATAGCAGTGGAATTTTAGTCTTTACTGCATAACAGACATCAGTATTTGTATAGATTGTTCCGTCCAGTCTACGTTATACATATTTTCATTCACTAATTTACGTAATTGGGTCACGTGTCTGTACAGCTGTTTTCCTATCACTCTTGTCTTAATGTGAAATTGGACGATTTGCTGTTTTTGTGCGTTCTTCTCTGTCTTGTCTATTGTACATGGGATTATACCAAGTTGTTGTTAATTGTCAACATGTCTTTGTTTATTTTATTTCCGTTATATTTGTCGAGTAATGTGCTGTTTTCGACATGTCACTTTATTACCATCATCATTTACCTGTGCCATTCTTTTTCACTGTGCTCGTCTCTCATTCTTGGTATGTTCATTCCTTCATAAGGTATAAATTCAGTCAACACCATAATTTATTGTAATTAATTAATTGAGATTAAGAGGAGTTTTGACACTTGGTGATTCGAATTAGAACACAAGATGTCGTCATTATCAGAATTTATTGAGATGGGTTTGCGTTTAGGCAAATCTGGAGTTGAGTTGGAATCATATGCTGACAAAAACTATCATGACTATTTGGAACGTATGGAACGGAAGGAGCAACGAGAATTAAAGAAGCAGGAGCTTGATCAAGCAAGGGAATTGGAAGAGAAAAGACTTGCTCAAGCAAAAAGAATTAAAGGAACTTGAAGAGAAGAAATTGGTTCACGAAAGGGAACTTTAAGAGAAGAAATTGGCTCACGAAAGGGAACTTGAAGAGAAGAAATTAGTTCAACAAGAAGCATCTAGAGAACTAGAACGGCAGAAAATGGAACTACGTAAGTTGGAACTTCTTCAGGTGGATCAAGCACACAGAAATGCTATAGAACTTCAGTCATTGAAATTACAGGCTGATAAAGAAAAAGAGATTGAGATTGCAAAGATTAATGCCCAACATACTGGTGCTAATCCACAAGGTTCTCAGGGTAATAATTTTAATTATCCAAAAATTAAATTACCAAATTTTGATGATAAACGGGACTGCATGGACTCGTTTATTATGAGGTTTAAAATGAGGGCTATAGATTTGAAGATCCCAAACGATAGGTGGCCGATTATCTTCTCAGACTACCTCACAGGGGAAGCAATGCGTTGTTTCATGTCAATTGATGAAACAAGTATTCTGATTTTGATATTGTTGCCAATACATTGATGGCAAAATTTCAGCTCACTGAGGAGGGTTTTCGATCCAGATTTCACTCTGCAGTTCCGTCCAAGAATGCTGATTTTGGAGAGTTCATCTCTTCTATTCAATTGTACTTGGGTCGATGGATAGATTTATCGGGTATCAATAAATCTTTTGATGAATTATTTGACCTAATGCTCAGGGATACAGTTTTATCTACCTGTGGCGCAGATTTTGTTAGTTTTTTGCAGGAGAGAAAGCCAAAATCTATCAATGAATGTCAAGAATTGGGGAGAAACTACATGTCTGCACATCCAAACAAGGAAATTCGTAAAGTTTCCTTTGATAATGCATTACCTGTATGTGTTTCGTACCACGACGGAGGAGTAGGTGACCACCGTTCTTGCCCAAGGAGTGCAGAGGGCAGATATAGGAGTGATTGTCGATCTTCCTTTAGAGGACGGTACAATTTTCCTCGTCGTCAGTCACCATCTCACTTCGGTGGGTATAGATATTCTAATTACTCTAACCGGGGTCGTGGACAACACTACGGTAATAGCAGTGATGATATACATCACAGATATGATAGAAGAACTTCAGGTGAACGCTCCAGTGGAAATGGTAGGTGTCATTTAAGTGAAGTAAACAATAAGCACGGCAAACAATGCAATCACAAAGCTGATCACAAAAATGATTGTAAACAGGCAAAAGGGAAATCAGACCATGCTAACGTCGGTACCCCACTTTGTGGTCACGATAGTCATGTTGAACAGGCTAATGCATGCATTGTACGCTCAAGCAAAGATAACAATTGCACTGAGTGTAATACACTTTATGAGCCAGGTGCTAAAACTAGACTTTTGTGTGGACATATTTTACCAGCGATGTCTGTCTACGATTTTATCGGTCGCCTTACATTACACAAAGGTTTTATAGGTGACAGACCAGCCACCATTCTTCGTGACACGGGATGTAAGATTGTCGGGATACGTAAATCGTTGCTAGATAAATCATCATTTACAGGAAAGTCACTGAAATGCGTTACTTTTGGAGGTAACATTGAATGGTTTCCCATGGCAAAGGCGGAAATCGACACACCTTTTTATTCAGGGACTGTACTCGTGTGTGGCTTGGAGAATCATGTAAGTGACGTGATACTAGGTAACATTCCAGGTGTAAAAGACTGTTCACCTGAGGAAATTGCAGAGTGGGTCAGCAAGCACCCATTGATGGCGAATGCGGTCACTACAAGAGCTCAGCATGAAGCGAGCATTTTGACCGATGCATCTCCATCTGTCATGGAGGAGACGCCACTGAGAAATGCTCAAAACATTTCTCCGACTATCTTTACACAAAAACAAAATGAGGATGAATCTTTAAAGAAATTATTCACTTAAGCTGGAACAAAACAAATTAAGATTACTAAAAGCTCATCATATTGGTTTGAATTTCGCAACAAGGTTTTGATCAGATGTTTTTAAAAGGGAAATGACCATGTAAAGAAACAGATTGTGGTACCAAAAAGTTTTAGACCTTTAGTTTTAAATACAGGTCATGATGTACCTATGGCAGGACACTTAGGTCGTAATCGGACTTTGTTTCGAATTACTACAAATTTTTATTGGCCTGGTATCAATTCAAATGTTATCTCAGTGTTAACATACGGCTGTGAGAGTTGGAAAATAACAAAATCATTGGAGAACAAGTTGAATACATTCGAGAACAAATGTCTTAGAAAACTCATGAACATCAGTTGGAAAGAATTCAAGACTAATCGACAAATAAGAGAAGACTCTAGGCAGAAATATGTCTCCGACTATATAAGGAAAAGACGATGGTCATATATCGGTCATGTCCTACGAATGCAAAACAACAGAATACCACTACAGGCGCTCACTTGGGTTCCTGAGGGTAAGAGGAAAAAAGGAAGACCAAAAGAAACACTCAGAAGAACAATAATAAGAGAAGGAAGAACGTTGGGCCTAAATAATGTGCAAGAGCTAAGAGGAGTGGCGTCACAACGAACAACCTGGAGAGCACTGGTTTCTGCCTTATGCGCCGTGTTTGGCGCTTAAAGAATTTATTATTATTATTATCAACACAGATGTGTAAAAATATATTGTAGATCTTGTCATACGTGTCAAAAAGTCGCACGCAGGGGTAAGAATCAGACTGCACCCTTGCAAGTCACAGATGTGCCTGTGCGCGCATTTAAGAAACTAGCTATAGACATCATCGGTCCATTGTCTGTAATGTCGGATCGAGGTTTTCAATATATTTTAACGTGCATCGATTTGTGCACTAGATGGCCTGAGGCCATACCGTTAAAAACATTAATACCATATCAGTTGCGGAAGCTTTGAA
Organism: Oreohelix idahoensis; assembly: GCA_024509875.1. Lineage (NCBI taxonomy): Eukaryota > Metazoa > Mollusca > Gastropoda > Stylommatophora > Oreohelicidae > Oreohelix > Oreohelix idahoensis. Next base: position 1,235,019 of record JAMPIV010003725.1, on the reverse strand, counting down.
CTTGATTTTTACAAGGATAGGTTTTCCGGAGGAAATACTGTCGGATAGAGGGACAAAGTTTAAGTCGGAACTTATGAGTACGATAGAAAGCTTGTATTGCATAGAACATTCATTCACAAGTCCCTATAGACCAAGTTCAAATGGGGTTTGTGAAAGATTTAACGGCTCTCTTAAGTTAATGCTTGGGAAGGTTACTGATACACACCCTCGGGATTGGGATAAGATTCTCCCATCGGTTCTCTTTGCTTACAGAGAGATCCCTCAGGTGAGTACTGGGTTCTCTCCCTTTGAACTCGTGTATGGCGCGAATCCGAGATGTCCGTTATATCTATTGAAGGATTTAATCCTTGGTACTTCTCAGGATGACGCAACTCGCAGTAGTTACGAGTTCGTTGTTGATTTACGACAAAGGTTAGTGGATGCATGTCAGATCGCATCACAGAGTATTCAAACGTCAACTCAAAGATCGAGGTTGCTACATAACCAATCTCGTACCCTAAGATCATTTATCTCAGGGGATGAAGTCTTACTGCTCTTACCTACAAGTATTAAGGAAAATAAGTTGTTAATTTCATGGCAGGGGCCATACAAAGTAGTAAAAAAGATCACAGATGTTGATTACTCAATTGAGATTAAAGGGAAAATTAAAACGTATCATCTAAATATGTTGAAATTATACACGCCAAGACCATCTGAATTGGTAGATGTCTTGGATGAGGTTCATCGATCCTCATGCGCTATTGTTCAGTCTGAAGATGCTACATCTGATATTCCCTTGGAATTTACTTTACCTTCTATTTCTGCTCATGAAACGTGGCAGGATGTTTCTACGTTCTTCATCACTTTCGCATCTGACGTTCAGATCCGTGATGTTTTTACGTTCTTTCTCTGACGTATTTTCAGAACATCCAGGTCATACTGACTTAATATCTCACGAGATTGTGATCACTGATTCTACTCCGATTAAAATCAGACCATATCCTATTCCTCTTCACTACAGAAATAGGGTAGATAAAGAAATCTCAGATATGCTTAAAATGGGTATCTTTCACACTCTTCATCTTCGTATTCTTCTCCAATGGTATTGGTGAAGAAACCAGATGGATCTTTACGCATCTGTATTGATTTTCGGAAACTAAATCAAGTTACAGTCACAGATGCTGAGCCAATTCCAATCTTGGAAGATCTTCTTCCACAGCTGGCTAACGCTACATTCTTTACTAAACTAGATTTGGCAAAAGGATACTGGCAAATTCCGTTGTCCGAAAATTCTAGACATTTGACAGCATTTTCCACACCAAGAGGTTTATTGGAATGGAATTATATGTGTTTCGGGTTGGTGAATGCACTTGCGACATTTGTTCGCATGATGCGCCGTTTAGTTGGCGATAGACCCGATATCATCACATATATAGATGACATTTGTTTATTCAATAACACATGGGAAGAACATATTGTAGGTTTAATTTCTTTGCTAGAACAGCTTAGAAAGCATCATTTGACAGTAAGACCTTCGAAAGTACAGATAGGTTTTCAGGACATATCTTTCCTGGGTCATAAAATCGGTAATCATCGGCTTTATCCTTCGGATAGTCTGGTGAATAAAATCCTGAACATTCAGATACCGAAAAATAAGAAAGAGGTCCGTAGTCTGTTAGGGCTCATTAACTATTATCATAAATTTATTCCAGACTTTTCGTCTATCTCTGGTCCTCTTTCGGAGTTGACGCGCAAAGGTGCTGCTCTTAAAGTAATGTGGTCAAAGACTTGTCAGTTAGCATTGGATAAGATTAAAATACTATTCTCGAATCATCCTATTTTGATTCTGCCAGATATCCATGAACCATTCTACATTCGCACAGACGCTTCTCAGATGGGAATCGGTGGCAGTTTGATGCAACTTGTCAACGACGTACTCCATCCTTGCTTCTTTGTGAGCCGGAAGTTGTCTACAGCAGAAAAGAAATATTCGGCTGGAGAAAGAGAGCTCCTTGCTCTTGTCTGGACTATATCAAAACTTTCTCGCTACTTGCTCGGACGAAAATTTTACGTTGAAGTCGATCATCATCCTTTGACGTCAATGAAACCGAAAGCGTTTAAGAACTCAAGAATCTACAGATGGTTTCTGCTACAGCAACAGTTTTCTTTTTAAATCAAGCATATACGCGGTGAGGACAATTGGTTAGCTGACTTGTTGTCGCGATTTGCAACTCACCAGGACTGATATATTTCGCATGGAACTTTGGATCCAGGTTTATGGTTCCAGTTTGTTTGGACATCATATTGTGTCTTCTGGACTTGATATTTCGTCCGGATATATGTACTCAAATTTTATTGCAATTTTGTTTATTTAATAATTGCTCTTCACAATTTTATGTCTCAATGCCTGATACTTCTCAGTAGATTGCTTGTCTGTAAGATGTATCTGTACGTAAGATTGCTGGAAGTTATACCCTACAGGATCCTGCGCGTTTCCTGAAGTAAACGCTCGCGAGCGTGAGGGGTAATGTTGAAACTGCTTCATGGTGAGATTTTTATCAGGGCAACTTATTATTAGTGCCAGGGTTTTGTCATACCATGTCGTACCTCAACTAAACACAAGAAATACATGAAAGCGGTCGCTGTGAGATGAGTATCTAGGTATGATGTAGGCAGATTGGTATGTGACGTCATAGCGTCAAGATGTGTGCCTAAAATGGCTTGTGTATCAGCCTGTATATTGGATTGTGTATTCAATAAATATTTCTGAGGAAAAGGGTAAGCTATATGCTTTAAATGAAAGGCATGAGAATATGCCAGGATTATAAGTGAAGGCAATACGGGACGATAATTCCCAAGATATAGAAGTATGTTAAACTAGAATTATATGAACAGTGTTATACCGGGAGGTCTCATTCCCCGAAGGTTATGGAGTGAAAGGCATGAGAATATGCCAGGATTATAATTAAAGATACCGGGACGCTCAAATCCCCCGATGTTGTTGGAAATATAATTTAACAGTGTTCTACCGGGAGGTCTCATTCCCCGAAGTTTATGGAGTGGAAAGTATGACGTATGAATATTAAAGATACCGGGACGCTCAAATCCCCCGATGTTGTTGGAAAAAGATATAATAAAATTTAGTTATGCCGGGATGCTCAATACCCCGATGTTAGACGGAATCAAGGAATGATATTATCGAACCAAGATAATGTTAGACTGCAAATTAGAGAGGGAGTATTCATGCCATGTTCATGATTGTGACGTTTTGTGAATTCGTACTTACTGAGTATTAAACTGTTGCCAAATCGTCTAAGTCGAGAGGTTTATTCAATCATTCAAAGTTCATTTAAACAGTTGATAGCCTTATTCAGTACCGTAATTGAAGATTGACAGAAAGGGGTATCCAATACAAACCAAATCAAAGTAAAAGAACTTCCACCTCTTTAGTAAAATGATCGGACCCTAGACAACAAACGAATTCGGGCAATTTCTCCATCCCTTAACACTGACACAAGACAGCCAAATACGGGAACAAATAAGAAAGTATGGTTACTAGACGGCGGACAGAATGAAGGAATAGATACAATTAGGACAAACGTTATAAGTAATCATGGATCCGTTGATTTGAAATTATAATATGGGACTATAGAATCAAATAACAGCAATGTCCATGTACCAGTTATATATGGATTCTTCATGTAAGATTGATGGAGTAGTGTATAGTTTCTTATATCTCCGTCCGATCCATTCTTTTGCGGTTGCTTATTGAATGTGTTGCATTTGTTTTTCCTTTAAAAACAAATAGATATCAAATTTAAAATGTCTTCTTTTACAAACATGACCTTAATAAAAAATCTACTCACGCCTTTCACAGATTTCCTGAAAATTTCTTTTTCGCGCAATCTTTTCGTCCGCCGTTGCTGATTCACAAAATATATATGTATACGTATTTTTCCCAATAAGAGTTTGCTTGGTGCGCCGTCTGAAAGCTAAGAAACCATCGCACCAACTTTTCGGGAAAATACGGAAACGGCGCGAAATGCACTGTGCTTTGAGTATATATATATATATATATACATATATATATAGTGATTGAAAAGTCACAATTCTTTTACATGTTTATATCTTCACTTGTATTCATTGGATATACATGAAACAAAAAGTCAAAACAATGAGCAATAATTATCATTTGACAATTGAGTTTGTTTGTCTATTTCCAGAAACGAAACGAAATAAAATATCAAATGACGCTACAAGAGACAGCAAAAATTGCTATCCGCTATAAAATCATGTGCTGAACAGACCGGATCTCACGCTGGTTTGTAATATTAATGTAGCAAAGGCTGTATTTATTAAAATGGCAGTTAATTGTCTTTAATTTTGACATTGTTTCGTGTAAATTATTTGTATAGGAGTGAAGAAATAAAAATGTTAAAATAGGAAGAGAATTTTCATCACCATACACATATAAATACATGTATTTGCGCACGCATATACGTATGTAAGTATAAAGATGTATTAACTGAAAGCTGTGCCTATATTGCATGCTATGCATATATGTGTATAATTTATTGAACACAGGTTGTACTACCTACTGAGTTCAGCAGTCTGCTAAGTTCCAACAAGGACCTTCGGTCACAAAAGCGACAGTAAGTGTCTGATTATTGTAGATAGAGACTTTTAAAAGCCGCTAAGATATGTCACCTGCCAATCAGAAAGAGCTGATGACGTAAAATACGTAGCTTACATTTATGTATTCATATAACATTTCATGGTGTGTTCATCTTGCCCTTTCCCCCACCCAGTTTCTATATCTCTCTCTTTTTCATTCTTCATTTAGTACATGATACACAAATGGCACTTCATTTGCACAAATCTCACTTCATATATCACTTTCAATATCCTTTACCTATTGAGATCAATACAACTAACTTGAAGATTCTTTGAGTTAACCGCCTTCAGCACTTTCCTGTCAATATTTGAATTATCTTAGGTATTAAAACAAATCAATATCGGAAAATTGGTTCGAAAATGGGTTGACCTTACAAAACAGTGATTCCCAAACTTTTCAGTCCAGTGCCCCCTTGTGAAAGAAAGTTATTTACTGACGACCTCGTGTGTTCCTTCTTACGCTGGGCTTCTCATGTTTTTCGGGGTTTCACGTATTAAAAGAATATCCCGTATGCACATTGAAACGGACTCCAAAAATCCCGTACTTCTTAGTTTTGAGTCGGCCATAAGAAAATGTTTGGAATATATCGTGACACAGAGGCGTCCCTAAAGTATTTGGCACCCGGGGCGGATCCTACCTTTGGCCTCCCCCCCCCCCCCTTCCCATAAAGAAACGCACTTGCAAGTATATCTTGAAAAGTAAGTCCTGTCATAATAGTGTCCCATGGCACCCCCTTCTTAGCTGTCACTCGGGGCGGACCGCCCCCCCCCCCCCTCGCACCTCGCTTAGTACGCCACTGTGTGACAACATGAATGATTGAAGGTAAACTTAACAGAGGACGACAAAGATAGAAGATACTTTTTTTTTAATTGATGAAGGAAATATATCCCGTTCAGCCTCTGATGGGTCATAATTAAGATATATATAATGTCTTTTAAGTTCATAAAATATGCTTAGCTGCCGATATGTGAACATGACATGGTGTTTCCTGTCCAATTATTGTAAATTTTCAGAAGATACTGGACATCGTCGCATTGAAAGCAGGCAACAACAAAATTGATACACAGTTCTGGGGACATAAGGTTGTCGAAAGAAATGTTTGGTCACTTAGGCCAGCTGGTATGTACTTGAAGCAGAAGAAGAAGAAAGAAGAAGGACAAAGAAGAAGAAGAAAGAAAGAAGAAGAAGAAGTAGATAGCAGGAAGAAGATGAAGAAGATGAAAGAAGAAGAAGAAGGAGAAAGAAGAAGAAAGAAGAAGAAGAAGTAGATAGCAGGGAGAAGAAAGAAGAAGACGGAGAAATAAGAAGAAAGAAAAAGAAGTAGATAGCAGGGAGAAGAAAGAAGAAGAAAAAGAAGATAGCAGGGAGAAGAAAGAAGACGGTTTCATAAGACGTAAATCTATTTAATACTTTTGATGATCTAAATTAGAGAACTGTTTATGAACTCCCTGAGACAGGTTGATTTGGGGTTATCTTCCCTTTGTTTTATTCATTGTTGTTGACCTGTCTTAAGTCGGGGTTAGCTTTACTCAGATCTGTGCTGTCTACACATGCGCAAGTTTTTTGAGCGCGAACGGAGAGACTTCCGTGAGGGAGTGATGATCTGGGTTCTGACCGGACTAGTATGTCCGTGGTACTTCTCTGCATTATCTGGGGGAAAGATAGTCTTCAGTGTGACTGTGATGTCAGTGATTCTCCCCAGAGTTATTCTGTTCGTCAATGAGTGGTTTAAGCTTTATAATGCCAGAAGAAGGTGTTTTGCCAGTCATTTCCAGTTTATATTATGTCCTTGATCCTTGTCCAGTTTGACTGTAACTGTTGAATGTCACTGTGTCTCGTGAATAAATGGTTTTAAGAAAAGTTTTTGCCAGCAGTTTGCAACAATTACTGACTACTGCATGTGAGTGAGTGAGTGGGTGCATTGTTTCACCTATCAAAGAGCCTAAACGCATTCGTGTTGTCTACACACCCACATCACTTATCAACCCACACAAACTTCGAGTACTTCACATTCAAGAGATGTTTGATGTTTGAATGTCAACATGACACCCTGTTAGCGCCTCAACGCCTGGTGAGCTAATCATGCACAACAACGCTGTTTGGCCCAGGTCGTAATGACTACGCACGCACAGAAAACTACAGTAACACCGTGCAGGAACATTGAGGTAGATCGTACAGCCTTCAACATTGTAGTGGCGCATCAACACATCCATACTTTCACAGTACACAGTAAAGATATCGTTACATTCCTGGTGGTCATGAATAGGGATGTTACATTTGTGGTGACCAGTATGTTACAGATACCTTACATAATATAGATCATATTTATATGAGAAGAGAAAAAGTCAATGTTACTAATAAAACTAAAAGTACACATTCCAGTTGTTCACAGTTTTGTGACAATGAAGCTACCTATATTGGAAAAGGTGCATATTCTCGCACCATTCTAGTGCGTAATGTGCCATTTTGTCTTCACGTTGATTTTTCGCATGCCTACGTTAGACAGTAATGTCGTTCACTGTTCTACTCATGTTCAGCCAATGCAGCATGAGCTAGTGTCTTGTCTTCGTTATTGAAGAAAGATATGCCCACAAAAATCACGTGGAATACAAACTGCAACAACATTTTAAATTGAATTTTATCAATTTCTTCCAGGCAACTTATTTTCATGTTTCCAGATATGAATAAAAATGTACTGTTTTTTTTTCTTCAGATGCTGGCAATTTATACGCGAGTATTGGTCTCCTTTTATGACCAAATTTGCGATTGAATATGGTTCAATAGCGGGGAATATGACGAATTTACGATTCCAAATGTCAAGGTCTCCTGGGACATCACACGTCTTGGGATGATATCGAAATTCTTATCCCTGGTGACATTAGTACAATCTACTGATGGTTAACATTCAAGTATGCCATCAATTCTATCTGATCCAGATTACGTTTAGGACAAGTCAAGTTTACGAAAATGTAATAGCGGATACTTTGTCACGCTATTCTTTGTCACAAAAAGATGGACAAGCAATAACTCAATAAACTCAAACTGGTTTTTATGTTGAAACTTACAGAGCTGTATTCGAGAGACTACAAACCTACAACTGATAATGAACAAACAAATCAAGTCTTTCACAAACGAAATAAGAATTTTCGTGATGAAATTTCAATTTAATAAAAACATTACAGCATCCTAGTTCAAATAAATTGACAAAGAAACATTCTTCGTACGTTCAAGATAATAATATTTCGTTTAAAATAATCACTTGACATTATTGACCTCGTTTGAATGTTCACGGACTTTGGTTAGTGTCCTTACGTAACTCAAGCGACTTCAAATTTTATTCATTCGAAGCACAAAGTGAAAATATGAGCAACTAGCCTTACAGTTGTATTTTCATTTATTTTCGTCGTAAATAAGGATTAATCAGGACTAGATGAAGTATTATGGATGGAACAATACGAAAGAAGGACAGCGTATTCGTGGAAATTAACAGTACTTACTTCGAGGAATTATTCTGATGAAATAAAATGAACATAAGATAATTATTTCTATACATACAGTATCACACACTAAGATAGTATAGTTACTGTATTTAATTAATTGTAGATTATTATATTCATTAATATAGTTATGGACATTTTATATTAATACGTGATTAACGGTAATTACTAGGTTAATTTAATTATATTTACTTCGATATTTTTTCCTTACGCACATCTATTCTATCCTAATCTATTAACTTATTATTACTTTCTTTTCATACATTCTTAATTTTTTCTTAACTTTTCCTCATTTTTCTTTACTTTTCTTTACCTTCCTTAACTATTAAACCTTACTTTATTTCACTTAAGTATATTTATATTTATATAACATACTTCACACACTACATTTAGTTAATCTTATAGTTTATTGGTCTATAATATAATATTGATTATTACCTCATACTCTTTTTAATTAACATATAACTTTATTTAGAGACATAATTATTTAATTATTAGTCGACACTCTGACAGTTGACAATTTTATCTGTTAACTTGACATTTTTTTTCTTTTCTTCTAGTTATTGACATGAACTCAAAGTTGACTACAACCTTCGACGATATTACGTGATACATAGGTCGATATTCCGTTAAATTTTTATTTTTTACAAATAACTATGAAAAAAAAATCTATAGAATAGATTTTTTTTACCCCGTCGGCCAGGGGAATGTTACGAGAGAATTTATGATATTAGCCACTATTGTAGTGAGCTCGGGTAAAAGTTGCACATTTTGGGTTTTGAAATGTAATTAATGTATAATATGTTTTCGCGCTTCACGGTGTTGAAAGCGAAGAGCATAAGTTGCTTAGTTTTAGGATGACTGTTGCTGTAATCTTTGATGGAGTTTTAAACGTCGATTTATTTGTTGTATGTTTTTCACCCTGGTCAAAGTTGGGGAACTATGTCTTAACTTTGCTGTGTCAGGTTGATTAGGGGTTATCCCCTTTTTGGTTCATTCATTGTGTTTGACCTTTAAGGTCAAAGGTAAACAGTTCTGGGCGATGTGCCATGCGCAGTTGGAGCGCGCAATATTAGACTTCCGTGAGGGAGAGTTGCGAACTGGCTTCTGTAGGACGTGAATGTCCGTTGTATTCCGGGGAACGAAAATCTTCGAAGTGACTGCGTTGGCAGTTTTCCCCAGTGATTTACTGTACGTCAGAAATGACGACTGTGTTGTTTCTTGTGTTCTGAGGATTCGTTTCAAGGTAACACCGACTTTTTCATTAATACGCATTCGGTTGCAGAATTTGTTAAAGGATTACCTAGCCGTGAGAACAGCTCACCGTTCCTGTAATGCAGAACTTATATTTTGTGCTCAAGGTAGCTATTTAAGACTATTCGTCTTCATATGATCAGAAGTCCAGTGACGAAGTTATATATGGTGGAAACCGCAGGTTGGCGGTATACTTATACAAACATTATAGCAGGGTTATGCAACCTGCTTAATGAAGAATACACAGCTGACGTCATATCGAGGTCTGTGTAATGGCCACTATTCTACCGCATGAAAAGATGTAACTGGCGTGTTATGCCAAGTTGAACGACGGCCCTGTTAATAGGATTACATGAGTTAAGGGCTTGTCCTTTGTATGACAGAGTTATTATGTATCTGACGCGTTCAGTCAGGGATACCAAAGCGGCATTATGAACTGTACATTAGAGAATGCCACTATTGACAATGCCACATATTTGAATGTTCACCAGCCTTAGAATGCCTGATATGTACCAAGCGATTTCAATTAACATGATGTACATGAACCTGTTTACATTGACTGTTCCTGTGTGATTCTACTGTTAGTCCTGTGAATAAATGTATGAACTGTCACCAGTAGTTTCAACCATCATTGGCTTCAGTACGAGTGTGACTGGGTGTATTGTGTAACCATATATGAGCCTAAACGCATTCGCGTCTCTACACACCCATGTCTCATCATCCTCATCATCGTACAAGAACCATGTATGCTGTCAGCGTGAGAGACCCAGATCTTCAACTACACATCAACATTTGCATCACGCATAAAAAACCATCTAACATTTCTGGTGGACCTGTTCCGTGGGCTTTTCGGCTTCAATTTTGGTTTCGGCTACAGATTGGAACGATCAAGGTTGACAGCTATAAATAACACACATCCGTAGTACTTTACATTTCCAAGTTTTGGCTACACAGGACAGTGGAAATAGGTCATTGACTGTTGACCCACATAAACAGTGTTAGCATCTATGTAATATTGCTACGTGGACCACAGCTGCACACAAGTCAAGTATTTTTTGTTGTCTACACGTTACAGTCAACAGACTCTTCAACGTCTGAAAGTTCAAGTCACGTAGTTCGAGGTCAAATATTTTTGTAAACAATACCGTCTACGAACTTTTTCAACATTGGGCCTCAAGTCTCAACTATTCATCGAGAAGGTCATAGTGATTTTATGTTCCTGGAGACCACTACATGTTATTGTGGATCTTACAATCATTGCGCGCTTGACATTGTACTCCCGTGTTGACAAAGAGCAAGAGAGTTACTATATTGTTATTTGTAACTAAACTTTGTTTGCAACACATTCCATTGATGATATTTATGTTACTTGTAATATTGTTGTGTATTTTTCTGGTGTTTTCAGCGGGTTTTGGTTGGGTAAGGTGACTCCTTTAGATAAATACCACGTAACAGAGGTTGTCTATTGAGAGCGTTTTCTGTAGGGACTGCAAATTTCCTTAATTGGGATTTGCTAGCGACAATAATTGCTATTTTCGTTAAGCTGTGACGAGATGTGTTAGTGTTGTTTTCGTTATTTTTCCATTCTTTGATTTACGATTTGTTTTATTTGTATCTGTTCGTCTTTCCTTCCTTTCATTTATTTCTATACACCTTTTTTGTTTATAACAGTGTTGCTATTTGTCTTGTTTACTTTTCGCAGTCATTATTACACATTTTTGTAACATTTTCCTTAGTTTCGCTGTATTGTTTATTTGACTTCTGCGAACGTTTTCGGTTGTTGTTCTGTATTTTTGTCCTTGTATTTATTATTGTCATACACAGTCTACATACATATACTTGGTCATGTATTATTATTGTTGTTATTAATATGATACACTATTGAAATTGAGATTATTGATAGAACATTATTATAAAGAAACAAGGTAACCATACAAGGTCTTTGACTAAGACTTGTCTCTCAAAGAGAGTGAAATAAACTGAAGTGAGTATACAAGTCTAAAATTGAAGACTTGTCTCCCATTGAAGTGGGATAAGGTAATTTATTTAATTTTTCAGGTTACTGATCTCATTAGACAGAATGTCTACACTGGAATACTTCATAGGACAAGGGAAATCACTTGGCAAGGCTGGTAAGGAATTAGAAGAATTCGCGACTGCTCAATTCGCCATGGCATTAAATTCAGAAGAAAAGAGACAAAAAGAGGAAATAAATTGAAAGTAGAAACTGAACAAAAGAAAGCAGAAGCTGAGCAAAAGAAAGCAGAAGCTGAGCAAAAGAAGATAGATGCTGAGAATTTAAGATTGCAGATGCAAGCTGAACAAAGGGAGATAGATGCTGAGAATTTAAGGTTGCAAATGCAAGCTGATGAAAGAAAATTCCAGATGGAAATGGAAAAACAAAAAAATGAAGCTGTTGCTGAAGAAAGAAAACTTCAAGCTGCTGCAGAGGAAAGAAAACTTCAAGCTGCTACAGAGGAAAGAAAACTTCAAGCTGCAGCAGAGGAAAGAAAACTTCAAGCAGAGGAAAGAAAACTTCAAGCTGAAGAAAAAAGATTAGACAGAGAAGCCGAGGAGAGAAAGGAAAAAGCAAAAATGGAACATAATGAAAAACTCTTAGCTTTGGAGTTAGAGAAATTGAAATTGACAAATATGGGTGCTCATCAAGCAACTTCGGGTACGACAAAGGAGTTTGCTAGTAGTATCAAATTACCTCATTTCAATCCTTTGAAGGACGACATAGCGGATTATCTGGACAGATTCCAATTTTTATGCGATATGCATAAAATAAAAAAGGAAAAATATGTCAAACAACTGATGGAATTTTTTACAGGTGAAACAGTGACTACTCTTATGACAATAGAAGAACATAACAGAACTGATTATGATGCTGTCAGGACATCATTACTAAAAAAATATCAACTAAAAGAAGAAGATTATCGTCTTCGTTTTAGGACAATGTTGCCAGAAAATGGAGTAGATTTCTCTGATTTTATTACAAAGATACGTCGTACATTTACACGATGGATTGAGTTGTCTCAAACTGAGAAAACATATGAAGGTCTAATGGACTTATTACATCGAGACAAAGTTTTTTCATCTGTTAATGATTCTTTCCTTGCATTTCTTCATGAGCGTAAGCCCAAAAACTTAAAAGACATGGAGGAATACTGTTGCCAGTATGCCACCGCTCATCCCCATGCTACTGTTAGCAATTCAAAAGTGAAAGAAGGGTTACCAGTTGCTTCGGCAGCACCATATGGCCCTAATTTCAATAAGAAATTTCAGGGTGCTCAACAGAACTGGAATAGGAAAAGTAATCAGAATTACACTAATAAGCAGAGTAATCCAACATATGCAGGTTCTTCTTCTAAGAACTGGAGACGAGATGGTAGTTCTCGTAATTTTGGTGGTAATAATTTTAGACACTGTCGCAAAGGTTATCACAATAAAAACTACCCGAGCTTTTCTTCTCGGGATAACCATTCCCGACGTCAAGAATATGACGATGGTGAATATACAAACCGGGATTCAAACCGGAATGATAATTACAATAGACAATATGATAACAATTACAGGGGAAATGATAATCGCGGTAGACCTAGATATAACAAAAGAAAAGCTTACCAACAGGCAAACTCTGCACAACAAGATTTTAATGGAGCCTGTAATTAAGTAAATGATAGTGGGAACTCTAATGCTATCACTGGTTGTGCTTTCGATTTTGGGAGAGCAACTGAATGCCCCCAATGCTCAACATTGTTCGAGCCATCGTCTGTATCTACCTTAATTTGTGGTCACCCTCTTCCCGCTCTTCCTGCTACAGTTGCGCATGATGGGAGAGGATCTCTCATCTTGCATAAAGGTCTAGTGAATGATAGTCCAGTCTCAGTGCTTTTTGATTCTGGATGTACTACTGTCTGGGTTAGACAGTCTCTAATAGATAAACGCTGTTACACGGAAAAGGTGGTCAAATGTGTTACATTTGGGGGTACCATGGAAAAATATCCTACTGCTATCATTAGTATTGATACTACCTTCTTTACAGGAGATGTCCACGCGTGTCTTCTTCCTAATCCTATTTAGGATCTTATAATCGGTCGTATTCATGGGGTTAAGGAATGCACCCACCACAAATTTCTATCTGGGAGGAACAACATTTCCAAACGGTCAATGCAGTGGTAACAAGAGCCCAATCTCTTATCCCTCCAACTTCATCTGATGATAGTAATGGAGTTGATAGCCAAGACGATCACTTGGTGATTTCGCATGACTCGTTTCTTAAACGACAAGAGGAGGATCCTTCTTTAAAGAAATTCTTCCTTCTCGCAAAGAAAGGTGATCCTAATCAGAATACGAATCACAGATCGTATATCACTATGAAGAATGGTATATTGGTACGAATGGTACAACACTCGGACAAGTCTATGCATTCGCAAATTCTTGTGCCTAAGTGTATGAGAGCCTTAATTCTTCAACATGCACACGATTCTCAGTGTGCTGGACATATGGGTTTTTCCAGAACTAAGACTAGAGTTCTTGCATCTTTCTTTTGGCCATTCGTGAACAAAGACATACGAATTTATTGCTGATCTTGCACAATTTGTCAAGAGGTCAAGTCTAGAGGTCCTAGACATGCTGCACCTATTCAGGCCGCAGATATTCTTATTCTGCCGTTTCAGAAAATGGCATTAGACATTAATGGTCCGTTTAAGATTAAGTCAGCCAGAGGACATCAATTTATCCTTACTTGCGTTGACATGTGCACGCGTTGGCCAGTGGCTATTCCTCTTAAAAGCACATCAACTGTCGATATCGCAGATGCTCTTTGGCTCATATTTTCTCGTCTGGGATTCCCCAGAGAAATACTATCAGACCACGGAACTCAATTAATATCCGACACTATGTCTCAGGTAATGGCTACTCTGGACATTAAAAAGTCTCTCAGTAGTATTTATCATCCAATGTCCAATGGATTGATTGAACGTCTTAATAGGACACCAAAGAACGTACTAGGCAAGATAACGGAGAATCATCCTGATGATTGGGACAGGGTCCTACCTGCAGCTCTCTTTGCTTATAGAGAGGTTTCCAACGAGCATACAGGATTTTCTCCTTTTAAACTTGTCTTTGGCGCTTACCGCGCGGTCCTATGTCCTTGCTACACGATCTGATCACTGCCGATAATATTGACGATGATACACAATCGTCATATGAATATGTCATTGCTCTTCGGGAAAAAATTATCGAATCATGCAGGTTAGCTACTTCATCATCAGAATTTGCTAAAGAAAAGGCTAGGCGATTTGCTAATAAGAAAAGATGCCTACGTCAACTTTGTCCTGGAGACAAAGAGTTTGTCTTACTTCCCTCGAAGGAAAACAGACTTCTCATTTCTTGGAAAGGTCCATACACTATAGTCTCTAAAATTTCGGATGTCGACTATATTGTCGATGTTGATGGAAGGCATAAAACCTTTCATATAAATATGCTTACGGAATTTATTGAACGACCAGACTATTTACAGCCTTTTTTCCAGGCGACGGACAATTCTCCAGTACAACATGGTCATATCTCATCCCTGTCCGTTATACAGGATGAGGAAACGACTTTTTCTGATGTTAACTTACCTCTTCCCGTGATTCCACTTAATTCTACGGAATCATGGAAAAACGTTACCGTCTCTTCGAACTTGTCTTTTGAGGAACAGCGTCAAGTATCTTCTACGCTACAATCATTTCAGGATGTCCTTACCGACATTCCTGGACACACACATGTCATTGAACATGACATCATACTTACTGATCGTAATCCGATCAGAGTAAGATCATACCCTATACCTATTAAGCATATTGCTACAGGGAAAAATAAAAGCAACTTTACTAAGAGAAATAACCATGATTGTGGACAATACCAAACGCGTACATCACGTAACGGTTCTTCTTCTAAGAAATGGAGGCAATGTAATTGTCCTCAACATGTTGGTCCCAGTAACTATAGGAACTTTGATAAAAGTTACCAACCTTATAATAGTTTTTTTTTTTTTGGGAAACAACAAAATCCACGTAATAGGAATTTTGATTATAAGGGAAATAATAATCACAATTATGGTAACTGGAGTTCAAATAAGAGCAATGGTCTCAACAGAGATAATAATTTTGATAGATCTCGTTGTGAAGGTAGATCTCCACATGATTCCATTTAAATCTTATGTCCTAGATTTCTTTATACACTTTCAGACTTATGTCTGTTCTTAATATCATAGTATATATTAACACAATTGTGTCACTATTTGGATGATGTCTTCTTTGATCCTTAGCTGCCGACCGTCAAAGCAGTCAGTGGCCATCACGCCTAGTGGCGTCTTGTAGGGCAACAACAAATTGATTCCACTTTGCTCGGTCGGTGGCCATCCTTCGTACAGTGCCCCAACTCTGGTTCATTCTTTGCATCTCAGCCTCCACAGTCCTCCGCCAGGTTGTTTTTGGTCGGCCTCTTTTTCGTTTTCCTTCAGGGGTCCAAAGCATAGCTGTTCTTGTGATGGCATCGGGGTCTCTTCTGAGGACATGACCAACCCAGTTCCAGCGTCTGCCAGCTATGATGGTGTGCATGTCCTCTTGCTTGCTACGAGTAAGCAGATCTTGGTTAGTGATGGTATTCGGCCAAAAGATTCGGTGAATTTTTCTTAGGCATGTTGTGTGAAAAGAGGACAATTTCGACATTTCCTTCTCTGAAACTCTCCAGCATTCCGCACCATAGAGAAGCACAGAAAGCACACAGCTCTGATATAATCATAATTTTGTGCTTGTGCTGTATTGGGAGGACTTCCAGATGTTGTTTAGGCTAAAGAAGGCTGTTCTTGCCTTATTCATTCTGATGTTGATGTCTTTGCCTGCCCCGCCGTCTGGTGTTACAATGCTTCCTAGGTATGTGAAGGTATCTGTCTGTACCAATTGCTTATTCCTTACTGATATGGGCTCAGGGTTGCTCACATTGAGCGTCATGACCTCAGACTTCTTTAAATTGATGTTCAAGCCCACCTGCTGGCTAAACTTATTAAGTCTATCCGTTTTTCCTGGATGTGTTGATGTGAATGTGCTAGTAGTGCAATGTCATCTGCATATTCCAGATCTTCCAATGCAGAAAATGTTGTCCATCTTATTCCTCTTGGACTGCCCTCTGTTGTCTGGCGCATCACCCAGTCTATGACTGTTAAAAATAGAGTGGTTGATAAGGGGCATCCCTGTCGTACTCCTGTCTTCACCTCAAAGGTTAGGTTGCTCTGCCCAACACTGCAAGTAAAGTTTGCATAGAGGCTTTTTATGATTGACACTATGCAGCTTGGAATTCCATAAGCCCTCAGTATTTTCCATAAACTGTCCCTATGTATGCTGTCAAAAGCCTTTTCAAAATCAACGAAATTAATGTAAAGTTGTCTTTGCCATTCTAAGCACTGCTCTATAATGTTTCTGAGAGTGAATATATGATCTACACATCTTCTGTTCTTTCTAAATCCTGCTTGTTCTTTCCTCAGTTTGTGATCTACTGCCTTTGAAATTCTCTGCATAATTATCCTGCCTAGTATTTTGCTGGGAACTGAGAGAAGAGTGATTCCTCTCCAATTATTGCAGTCTGCAAGATCTCCCTTCTTGGGCAATTTGACAATTATTCCTTTGTACCACTCTGGTGGTGTTGTCCCCGTTTTCCAGACTGGTGCAAATAGTGGTTCTAATAGTTCTGCTGCTAGCTCAGGGTCTGTCTTAAATAGCTCTGCATTTAAGTTATCATGGCCCGGAGCTTTGCCGTTCTTTAACCCTTTGATTGCTGTGATGATTTCTTCTTTTCGTGGAATGTCTGTATTCACATCTAGATCGTTTTCAGCCTCAGGAACATTCAATTGTGTCTCTGGTGGTTCCTTGTTAAGAGTTTCTCTGAAGTGCTCTGCCCATCTTGTTTCTTGATTTGGATGATGTATAATGACTTTAATAAATTTGGTTATGTCCATCCATGATATATATCCATTAGATATGTTGATAGTATAGCATTGTGTTTCATGATATTTGTATATTGCTATAATTATATTATTTGACAATTTTTGATATCTATTATTGGTATTGCCAGCAACTTAGATTTCTTTGATGGTACCTCCCGAGTTTGTTTTGCTTAGAGGAAATATTTTCTCTTATTTTGGGAGATGATTTTTACTCTCTCCAGACGCTTTATTTATGCGTCTATTGTACCTGATATTAGGTTCATTCTTTCATGGGCGCATGATTGATGCTTGTGCTATCTTGCTCATGGATATATATTTTTTTTTAAATGTGTCATTTTTTTACAGAAGGGGGGGGGGGGGGGGGGGGAGTAATATGTTGCTGTCATCTTTGATGGAGTTTCAAACGTCGATTTATTGGTTGTATGTTTTTCACCCTGGTCAAAGTTGGGGAACTATGTCTTAACTGTGCTGTGTCAGGTTGATTAGGGGTTCTCCCCCTTTTTGGTTTATTCATTGTGTTTGACCTTTAGGGTCAAAGGTAAACAGTTCTT
Organism: Oreohelix idahoensis; assembly: GCA_024509875.1. NCBI lineage: Eukaryota > Metazoa > Mollusca > Gastropoda > Stylommatophora > Oreohelicidae > Oreohelix > Oreohelix idahoensis. The sequence continues at coordinate 1,217,070 of JAMPIV010003725.1, read as the reverse complement.
GGCGATGTGCCATGCGCAGTTGGAGCGCGAAAAATTAGACTTCCGTGAGGGAGAGTTGCGAACTGGCTTCTGTAGGACGTGAATGTCCGTTGTATTCTGGGGAAGGAAAATCTTCGAATTGACTGCGTTGGCAGTTTTCCCCAGTGATTTACTGTACGTCAGGAATGACGACAGTGTTGTTTCTTGTGTTCTGAGGATTCGTTTCAAGGTAACACCGACTTTTTCATTAATACGCATTCGGTTGCCGAATTTGTTAAAGGATTACCTAACCGTGAGAACAGCTCACCGTTCCTGTAATGCAGAACTTATATTTTGTGCTCAAGGTAGCTATTTAAGACTATTCGTCTTCATATGATCAGAAGTCCAGTGACGAAGTTATATATGGTGGAAACCGCAGGTTGGCGGTATACTTATACAAACATTATAGCAGGGTTATGCAACCTGCTTAATGAAGAATACACAGCTGACGTCATATCGAGGTCTGTGTAATGGCCACTATTCTACCGCATGAAAAGATGTAACTGACGTGTTATGCCAAGTTGAACGACGGCCCTGGTAATAGGATTACATGAGTTAAGGGCTCGTCCTTTGTATGACGGAGTTATTTAGGTATCTGACGCATTCAGTCAGGGATACCAAAGCGGCATTATGAACTGTACATTAGAGAACATACCACTATTGACAATGCCACATATTTGAATGTTCACCAGCCTTAGAATGCCTGATATGTACCAAGCGATTTCAATTAACATGATGTACATGAACCTGTTTACATTGACTGTTCCTGTGTGATTCTACTGTTAGTCCTGTGAATAAATGTATGAACTGTCACCAGTAGTTTCAACCATCATTGGCTTCAGTACGAGTGTGACTGGGTGTATTGTGTAACCATATATGAGCCTAAACACATTCGCGTCTCTACACACCCATGTCTCATCATCCTCATCATCGTACAAGAACCATCTATGCTGTCAGCGTGAGTGACCCAGATCTTCAACTACACATCAACATTTGCATCACGCATAAAAAAACCAACTAACAATGACGTTTCGCGTTGATAAGCTAGCACGTGACAACATTGTAATTGTACACTTATTATGTTAACCTTGGCCCTAGACGGACGCAAGTTTGAAGTCTCCCGTGATGATGATAGTTATGTAAAGGATTTTATTTATGATACGGCACAAGGGTCTGCCTATTTTATGTGGATACGATTTTTACGTCTCATTGAGGAAATGGAGTACGTTTAAGAATTGGATATAATGTACTGGGAGCAATATTTATGAATAAGTATGCAAAGTCACATTAATCGCATAAGTCAAGTTATTCGTTACCGGATTGCCTATCCACGGAATCACGTGTAAATAGTCTGACGTTATGACGACTTAAGGAGGTAAACTCAAGTGACGATTTATTATATTTTGCATTATGATGATGAACTGTTTTAATGGAATGTTTTGCCGTGACTAAATGTGTTCGTTGGACTCTGAATACAACGGACTTATCCATTTGATTAATGTTGAAGGTTCTACAATTTTGCCCCATCATGCGCGTTTACAACCAAGGCACAATACGCTCTAACCCAGACAGTTAGTTATAAAACAAAGAGCACAAATATTATCTGGACAGAATGAACATTGATGTGAAACAAACAATAACATGTTAGCAACAACGAAAGACCAGCAACAACGTGTTGGCCCAAAAAGTACCGGCAACAATCTGGCGGCCATAACGGGGAGCGCAGTCAACAAAACTCATAAAGCAGTCACCAGCCCTTGCAGTTATGGTTAATGAAATCATCATTCTATATGCAGATGTTGCCAGCCCAGAAGGATTTGAATATGCTAAAAACATATTTTCACATATTATTATTCATGTCTCAATATATACACATTTTTTCACGTGTTAAAAATGCAAAATATAGAATTATAAATATACAACCTTCCCCAAAATGTTCTGGGATCACTGACTGACTTCTAGCTCAGAGAAATAGTTACGGTAACATGTTGAAGATGCCTCTTATAAGTGTTCTGGGTGTTACTTAGCAATAAGCTCTCACTTTGATGTGACCGGGTGAAGGAATGAGTGGACGGGAACGGCACTAAAAGTCCAGGCTCGTGTGATAGTGTAGATCGTGATAGTGGATTTTGTGGAAAGGGATGTAAATCTGTATTTCACTTGAGATAAGGGAAATAATCCCAAGACTTTCTTTGTAGGGGTTCTTCTGGGGAAGACTGGTTATTCACCAGAGGTGTTGCTTACAGAAGAGAGGAACAACCCAGGTAATTAAGAGAACTCGTAAGTACCTTTACGGTTTTAATATTGATCTTGAAGCGTTATATATAAACAGTAACTCGAACAGTCAAAGGAAACTTCAATAGTGCAGGTTACTTGAAAAGTCCAGTAGATATTAAAAAGATATCCTTTATTTCGTTTTGTTTCAACATGAGGAAAATGTGGCAGTTCGATAAGAATTTCTGGTGGGGGGAAGTAAAACTGCCAGCTTTAGCCTCCAAGGCGAAAGGCTTACGGCTCCTCAATACTCTAGTCGTTTTGTGACATCTGTGGAAATCCTAGCGAAATAAAATACGATCGATTCGAGACTTCAATTAAAACTAGATCGAACTTACTTCATGTGGAATAAACCACAAACCTAATCGTGGCAGGGGTTAGTGCTGGTTCACTAACTTTCCTGGTCGGTAGGAGATCTGTAGTTGGATATTAGTATCCAAACCGTAGGAGTCAATGGCTTTTTCGTTCTCTAGTAGATGTAGCGCCAGGTTGCTCCAAACCTAAACTAAAGAACTTTTTTTTTTTTTTTTTTTTTTTAAAAACCTTTATTCAGGTCAATATTTTTACAACATTTGATAATATTTACATCAGTTAAAAACCAATACAAAGGATACAATTTTTAAATTAATAAACTAATAAACTGGGTACAAATCAAAATATTATAAGATAAGCTCATTAATGCAAAAACAACCTAACAAAGTTACTTTAAATAAGATAACCCTAAATATTACAAAACCAAAAAAAGGAAACAATATGCAAAGTCCCAAAAATGTAAAGTTAATAAACCCGGCACAAATTAAATTATTGCATTATATAAAAACTAAAAACAAAGGGCAAGATGTGAAATTGTTACAAATTCAAAGATACGGGTGATAACAAATGTGGTGAGAGCATGGAAGTGTTAGATGATTAATGGTACAACGACTTAAGTGATAATGACAACCTAACATGAGATGGTTGGTGAAGACATGTTTTAAAAGGTATGAAGTATTTATATTCAAAGCTACTTGCTTTGTATCTATTTAAACAATACCATATTTAAACCAAGGTGTATAACATACTAAGGAGTTTTAGATTTGTTCTGTTTGTTTTGCGTCATGCGTTCGTATATTTCCGTAAATATTTTACTGTCATAATGTCTATTGTCGTATACAGCTCTGTTCCTACATGTCCATACAAGATATCTAAAGTCAGCTAACAAAGTCAGTAACTTAAGTTCTGTTCGTCTCGTCATATGTGGTAACGTGTTAAGCATGACTGCTCTATATAAATTAAGTGTTTGTTGTGAGTTTGGAGCTATTAATTTCCATAATTTGTTTAATGTAGGTACCACTGTTTTACATGTGTAAAACAAGTGGTCTTCTGTCTCTATGATGTTGTCACTACACAGTTTACATTTTGGTGCTAATCTGTTTGCCTTTATTGGTGTTAAACTGTGTAGTAGTCTGAAAGTGACTTCTTTTGCTTGTGGTTTGATGTCTATTGCATGAATGTTTGTAAAACTCTGTGTGTAATCAGTTATGAAAAGGTTGTACCCCTTCGTGTGCTCAGAGGTGTTTCTTGTGTTGCGACTAGAAGTTTATATATAAGTTTGGTGTCTTGTTTTATTAAATGTTTGTTCCCTTCTAAATTTTTCAGACATATTGCATAAAAGGGAGGTGGTGTCCCAAAAAAATGGGGTTGATTATTATTTAATTTACAAAAACTTGATAGTCTTAACCCAATATAATAGTGTGCCAGTGGGTATAGACCCAGGCTCTTTATAACTTCCCCTATGTATTTAAATCTTAACGCTTTAATTTTGGTGTCAATATCCTGTAAGGCTATCCCCCCTTTATTTTTAGGTTGCATTAGCGTTACGTGTTTGATACTGTGCCAGGTATTCCTAAAAATAAAGGCCCTAATTAGTTTATTTATTTCCGTTATAATCTTTTTAGGTACTATTTGTATATTTGCTGTATAAATTATTTGTGGCATAATAAAACAATTAACTATGGTACTTCTTCCGAAAATGGTAGCCGTTTTATATTTGTAAATTTCTAGCATATTTTGGATTTTCTCTATCAATTTTGTCCATGTTTCTTTATTGGGTTCTTGAGGATTAAAAGAGAAGTTAATTCCATAAATTTTAATTTTATTCACTACCGTTAATTGAAAAGGGAAATCTGATCTATTGCCCCATCTACCTATTCCCATTATGCTAGATTTTTGAATATTTAGTTTGGATTCGCTAGCGTATCCAAACTCTGTGAAAACCTCTAAGATATTTTTTATAGAATCCTTTGTTGTTGGAAAGAATATCGTATCATCGGCGTAGGCCAACAATTTCCTTTCCCATGCACCGGGGACGAAAGTTCCCGTGATATTTGTATCTTGTCTTATTCTTTCCAAAACAGGTTCTAATGTTATTACATATAACAAGGGCGACAGAGGGCACCCTTGCCTAACACTTCTCGTTAATTTGAATGCTTTGGTTAAACTATGATTAATCAATATTTTACTTTCAGGTTTTTTATATAGCATTTTTATCCATGATCTAAAGTATTTCCCTATATTATTAGCTTTAAGACTTTTATGTAGGAAGGCATGTGATACTCTATCAAATGCCTTTTCCTGGTCTAAAGATAATATGGCACTGCTTATCATGTGTGTATGTAATCAGGTCTCTAATGAAATGTGTGTGTCTACAAATGTTCTTACCATGTACGCTACACTGTTGATCCTCATGTATTATTTTGTGCATATGTGATTTAAGCTTCAGAGTAAGTGCTTTAGCTAGAATTTTGTAATCAGTATTTAAAAGAGAGATGGGTCTAAAATTCTTAATTGACTTTTTATCATTACTATCCTTGGGGATTAGGGTAATATATGACTGATTTAAACTTTCCGGGAGTTCCCTTTTTTGAAATGCTTCTTCAAATGTTTTAATTAGGATGGGGCCTAAACAGGGGAAGAAAGCCCTGTAAAATTCCGCAGTTAACCCATCTGGCCCGGGGGCTTTATCTTTTTGAAAGGTACTAAGGGCCTCTTGTAAATTGTCTAAAGTTAAAGGTTGGTCTAGCTTCACACTTTCCTCATCACTTAAACGTTTTGTGTATTGTAGAAATTTGTCTTGTATATTTGCGTCGGTTTCTTCTTAGTATATAGTTTTTTGTAGTATTGGAAGAAAGCGCGGCTAATGTTGGTGTTGTCTGTTTGTTGTTGTCCGTTTATATCTGTTATTTCATGAATCTGTCTATTGCGTTGTACATTTTGTTCAATTGCTAAATATTGCCTACTAGGGATTTCTTGCGTTATAGTGTGTAATTTTGTCCTAAGTAATGCTCCCTGGTAGGTATACTGCCTATATTGATCTAACTGTTGTTCTAAGGTTTGGATGTGAGGGTTCGTGTTGTCTAAACTTTTGGTTAAACTAATTGCTTCTTCTAAAATCCCCTCTTCTTTTTTAAATTTCCTATGTATAAGTGTAGCCAAAATCTGTGTCCTATCTCTTATTGTATTTTTTAACATGTCCCAATATTGTGCAATGTTATTATTGGGAATGTCTTGTGTGTAACCTCGTATTAATTGTGTTATTTGTTCTGTGTAATAAGTATTTTTGAGTAGATTTTTGTTAAATTTCCAGTGTGGGGATCTCTTTACTTGTTTGTGCGAGTGTCCCGTACTTAAGGATGTGTAAACTGCTTTGTGGTCTGTAAATTTAAAAGTACTTCCTATATGGTATGTTTTGTGTATATTGTAGGTACTAGATGCATATATTCTGTCCAGTCTTGATGCCTGTCTCAAATATGGGTTCGTTTTGTCGTAATATGTAAAGGTTTGTTTGTGAGGCTCTATTTTTCTGTATACGTCCGAGAGGTCGTGTTCGTCTAGCATAGCATGTATTTGTCTTAAGAGCGAAGACTTTTCTCGTGCCTGCGCTCCCCCTACGGAGCTCCTAGACAAGTCTAGGTCAGACAGGACACAATTAAAGTCTCCGCCCAAAATTTTCCTAGTCTCTTTGTAATGTTTTGTTAGAGTGTCATGTAATTTGTCATAGACATTAGGTCGTTCGTCTCTTGTCGCTGGTGCGTATATGTTGATGAGCGTGTGTGTGTCTTGTATGTTGTGTTTGTTTTGTATTTGAATTATGACGGTTCTACCATCATTGTCAGTTCTATTGTAGCCGTGAGTCGTATTGCAAGATTCGGACCTCTGCCCTTCCAGTAGCTAATGTGTTGAAAAGTAAATACTAGAAAACTTCCTTCACTCAGACTGACTCTATTTTTTCTTCATAGCCACTGTTTATCAATCGATACCACTCAAAACAGCAGTGAAAATATCAATGGTAGAACTTTATTAACATACGTTGATAACTGAGTAAAAATGGTATGCCCAACCTTTCTCTTCAAGGTTGGCAGTCTTGCAAAATACAATCTTCAGTTTCAAACAATCTCAGTATCCATTTTTCACATACATTTGCTTGTCTTCTTACTATTACTTGTCCCAGCTATAGAACCTGTCATATATTTATTCAGACAGAACTTCCTGTCGTTCTTCTGTACTGCTTATTTATTTTATGTTTCTTTTCCCATGTTTCTTGTTATATCTCTATACGAGAAACTGGCCTTAACCGCCAGGGCTGTCACTTTTACCAAGATTTCATCTGTTTACTGTCCTCTGCTCAGACCTGTCTGCTGAGCTACATATGCTAGTTATCAATCAAAATGTCAAAACGTACCTGGTTGTGTTTCTTCATATGAAATACACTTTTTCTTACACAAACACTCTGGTGCTCAGAATATATCTTATACAACAATATCAAATCTTACGCTGAGCACGTTCAATATCTAACTACACACTTGAGAGAAACACCTTTCCCTGCCTACACCTAGCGCGTCTCAAAACCAGACTCTGTCTAAACCCCGTTCTAACATTCTTCGTTCACGCCTAACATGTGTTTACGCATCTCGACTTTCTCGTGCATACTTTTTTTTCAACTCACTCAAACCTGTAAGGGACTTAATTCTAAGTTACTTCCCTTAAGACAAAGCCTAACCTTACACATCTTATCTCCCTTCATCAACGACAAATAATCTGTAACCAAACCCATCCATATCTCTCAAGCCATTTTTCTACGTTCTTTCTCTCTATCAAAACCAAACCACCGTTCACACTATGATGCACTGCATCCCAATCTTCATTAATTTGAAGGATGGCAACACCAGTATGGCAGGTGCCCCGGGCGAACCAACCATGCTTCAGTCCGCTTTCTGTCATAACTAGGCCACTCGACACGTTCATGTTTGCATTGCTTGACGAGGCGGTGCATAAGGGCTGACCGGTTGACCTAATTACGTGACTGCTTGACGGAATAGTGACTAAGGGTTGGCTATCCGTTCTGAAACGATAATTATGGCTAAGCGCAGATGTAACCGCGCCGCCTAGCACTCCCACCTCAGTAGGGGGAGAGTTGACTGCTTAATTACAACTGTGCGCATTTAAGGGTGCGTGCAGTGTGTGTTTGTGTATAAAAACAAAAACATTAAAGAACTACCTACATTAAACACAACTCTTAAATAATAATAATAATAATAATAATAATAATACACACTTCCTAAACTATAGGTGTTTAAACGTTTTACTTTTAAAATTACATCACTATGAAATAAAGGAAAAAAGTTCATTTCTCCGGACACCGGCAGCTCACTGTCTGTTCTTGTTGTAGGTGCACCCAAGGCTTTCCTATACTTGGGAACTGGACAGGTCTGTTTGCACTGGGCCTCAGTGCACGGGGAAAGAACTTCTAGTAGCAAACTCATTCACTCACATGTTCAAAAGGCTTGCCCATCTATGAAGATATCTGCTTGAGACAACATGGCCTCCATGTCGTCCTCTTCTGTAGTTGCCGCCCAACAGGAGGGGGCTTGCGTATTGAACGGCGTCGGCGCCTCTAGAACCTCATGTCTTGTTGGTGATGATCTTCTGCTGTTAGGTGCTGACATCACATGCTCGTCGGCGACAGGTGTCGACAAGTTCTCTCTCGGGGAGGGCTCTGGCGTAGGCGCCCTGGGTGATGGTGGCAAGTCTCTTCGGCTAGGGGAGCGCTTGCTCGGCGACTTGGTGTCACTACGTTTTACTTCTTTTGACCTCACAGGCTCTGTTGCCTGGAGCAGGAATCTTTTTCTATTGATTTCTTTTTTTTCCTTCTTGTTATTTATAACTTTTGTATATCCATCACCCTCACTGGCATCTGGGCCATCCGGGGTAGGGAGCTCGTCTGCCCTGCTCTGCTCTGCCGGTGTTTTTTCGACAGCTGTCTCTTCCTCCCTCATTTTCTTGACCTGGTGGGGTGGCGCCCGCTTCCTAGGGCACTGGCTGACCCAGTGGTCATCCTGCCCACACACCGCACACTGTATTCTTCTTCCGGGCAAGGACACCCATATTCTTAGTACTTTGTCCTCGGCTGCTTTCAAGTGCACAAAGTGCGGTATCCTATGTTCGGATGGTCGGTATTGGAAATTCCACATGTCGTGGGCATTTTTGATCCTGTACACTTCTACGTCTTTATCTCCCGACACTTCCGCCGCTATTCTTTTTACTGCCTCGGGTTTCATCGTGAGCGGCATCCAATGCAGCACGCCTTTGGATCTTTCCTTGTCATGATGCTCAATCTGAATGCTCATCTGAGGGTTGGTCCACTCCAATCTTTTTCCGTGCAGACCCTTGTAGAGCTTTAGCTGAGCTGCTGCTGTTAACGTGGCATACCACTTATAAGGGTCCGCGAAGCGGTACATCGTGGCGATGCCACTCAGGCCGACGCCGGCTGGTCCAGCTAATATGCTGGCTATTAAAGAATACGATGCCTTGTTGGCCTGCGGCCCTGAGATCGTAATTACCAGTGTCCCTGGTCTATGTAGCATGCCTCCTTCTAAGTCTTCGTTCAGATCACTTAAAATCACGGGCACGATAGGTGCGGACATTCTTATTTCTATCTTTCTTGGTACTAAAACCAAATTGGATTAAACAAAGTCACAAGGCTAGCCTAAGCTAACAGCTAAGGCTAACACCACAAACCTGAGAAGTTACAGCAGGAGGTAAAAACACGTCTTCACATCTCAAAAGGGTAAAGATAACACCTTCGGTTTGACACTAGCATTGAGTTACTGTCTCAAGCTCTGACTGGTTACTAAGATGCATCAGTCTTTATACTTGTCTGGTACTATGGCTTGACAGAGGAAATATTTCTCATTGGAGTTAAGACCGGAAACCTTCAAATGATTGGTCATGGGGGCTAGTGGACTGTTGAAATAATCTTTAACCTAACCATCTACGAATCCTCTAGTCTAAAATTATTGTTTCTATGTGATGATGACCAACCATTGTTTAAAGTTCTCTCTAATCTAAATGTTTTCCGGTCTGACTTGTATGGAGGCCACACAAGGTTTGATGACATCATGGGTTCATGTGTGTCATGACTGATGATGTCATTGATTCTTGACTAGTGGTTTATTTATCTAACTAGTCATTCATAAAATACTTTACTATAAGGCTAACAGTTGTAGCTACTTAATAGTCTACCCTGTTACATTGACTCCGTGTTCAGATTCCTTTGGATTCCTGTTGTCCGTGTTAATGTAGGTAGAGTTTTCATGGGTGATAATTCCTCAAGATGTTCAAACAAAGTCCGGTCCGATAAATGAAATTCTGATTTTATTATTTCCTCTGGCTGGTCTAGTTGTCTCTTGGCGAATTGAATTTCATATTGCTTTCAACCGACTAAAGTGTCAGGTTAAATTGCACCTTTCGTTTTACGCACATTGTTGTTTACTATTAGACCAGGCTCCAATGAGAAATGTTGTTATGTTTACATCTCGAATGTCGGCCAATAGTTACAATCATGCGTGGTTTGATAGCGTCTATTCATAAAATTTACTCGAATTTTTACCAACATTACTGTCGGTCAATATTGCATGACCTGTCTACTCTCTCAGCAGTGATGGTCAGGTAAAGAGACAAGATGAATTATTACAAAGACGAAGTGCAAGCAATGACTCTAAAATATCAATACTGACGGAGATGAAAAGAGAGCGAACCCATTTATGTGACAATGGGTAAAAAGTTAATTATTAGTCATTCTAGATTACTAAATATTTTAGCCAATATTTACCGTTGCTGATTTCCAAGGTAAGGCTTTCTTTCCCAAAATGTAACACGACTGTCCTTGCTGGACCCAGCCTGCGCTACATGTTTGACCTGCCACAAAGTCAGTGAAAATAATTATTTCATCTTCATCTGGAAAACTTCACAAGTCAGGAATTTAAAATGTGCTGCAATTATTTAGAATCTCAAGCTCAGAGTTTAGTGACTTCAACAAATAAACCAATGAACGAGTTGCCTGAATTCTACTTATTCTCAGAGTACTCACTACGACTGCACGAAAAAAACATTGTCCTTCCTGAGTAAATTCATTATTCACTGTTCTTTGTCTCCCTACAAAACATGATTAGTATAGCAAAAAAAAAAACAGATACCGTTTGGAAATCGTCCCGTAATTTAGGAATTTATATGATTAATCGTAATATTATTTTATATGCGAGATCACAACGGGGAAATTATCTAATTATGTTGTTGAGACAACATGGTGGCAACCAATCAAAATTGCAGAAAGAAAGCCTATCAAGCTTTATAAGCTCTAGCCAGTCCTCGTGATATTGTGTCTGAAGGGTATGTTTGAAAAATGTGTAACCCTAATAAAACAAAAACACCAACAACTACTGCTGCTGTTTAAATCTGTTTTTCCCGTCCTGTATCTTTTTATGGTTTCTGCTGTTAGCGAAGCTTAGTGTTAAAATTCAGTTTTTCTCAGTACTTCGCCATATTTCTCATTCCAATGTTAACAAATTATTTTTTTTTTAATACCGTTTTGGCGAGGCGCGTCACGTTCAACCTAGTCGGTTATATTAGGGCGCATGTCCAAATATAAAAGACCCTTAGGTCTGAGATATTGTTAACAAATTCTGTTTCCACTTTATTTGTTGCATTTATCTTCTAGTGAATCACGTGCTATTTCATGGATATTATAATAGTAAATGTATCTTGATTCTTGATTTCTTATAGATCCTATATCATGCTGTTGCATGTAGCTAAAGATTGTTGTATATTGTTAAGCATGGAATTGTACGTTTGTTAATGGGCTGTATACGATTTATATCGGTTAATATTATGTCTCATCGTGTAGAGGTTAATGATCTTCAATACAACTCCATCGATTGTAACAAATAAATAAACGACTTTGTTTGATCTAAAATACTTTTAATTCCCATGTAACTCTGTGTCAGACAAGATATAATAGATAATTCTTTAAGTCCCAAGCAAAAAGCCGGGTTTGGCCCAAACAAAAACGGCCACGACAGTGCTTTTTTATTGTTGTTGTTTGGAAAAAATTTTTTTAAAGTTCATATGCATAAATACGAGTTATTTAAAATGAAAGTACTTCCTGTTGGAAATTACGTTTTGGGTTGTTAACATTGAAACAGAGCTCTAGACAGGAGCAAAAAATCAGAAGCCACTTAAATGGTTCCTGGGCCAAATAGGTCTAAACCCTGAGCCATTATAGTGGCTCTTGGGGCTTAAATGAGATCATGATTTCGTGGCGAAACATTGTATCATATTTAGTTATAAGATTAATCTCTACCTATAGAATGATATCTGCCGTTATGGGCATTGATCCATATTGCATCCGGCATACAGACTAATCATAAAAATTCAACGTCCGCTTAATATTGGGCAGAACTAATGATATCCAATAATATCCTTGTATTATGTATGAGCGAACATATGCAGTATATCGTTATACTTTCCTAATACCCTTGTATTATGTATGAGCGAACATATACAGTATATTGTTATACTTTCCTAATACCCTTGTATTATGTATGAGCGAACATATGCAGTATATCGTTATACTTTCCTAATACCCTTGTATTATGTATGAGCGAACATATACAGTATATTGTTATACTTTCCTAATACCCTTGCATTATGTATGAGCGAACATATGCAGTATATCGTTATACTTTCCTAATACCCTTGTATTATGTATGAGCGAACATATACAGTATATTGTTATACTTTCCTAATACCCTTGTATTATGTATGAGCGAACATATGCAGTATATCGTTATACTTTCCTAATACCCTTGTATTATGTATGAGCGAACATATACAGTATATTGTTATACTTTCCTAATACCCTTGCATTATGTATGAGCGAACATATGCAGTATATCGTTATACTTTCCTAATACCCTTGTATTATGTATGAGCGAACATATACAGTATATTGTTATACTTTCCTAATACCCTTGTATTATGTATGAGCGAACATATGCAGTATATCGTTATACTTTCCTAATACCCTTGCATTATGTATGAGCGAACATATACAGTATATTGTTATACTTTCCTAATACCCCTTTATTATGTATGAGCGAACATATACAGTATATCGTTATACTTTCCTAATACCCTTGTATTATGTATGAGCGAACATATACAGTATATTGTTATACTTTCCTAATACCTTGTATTATGTATGAGCGAACATATGCAGTATATCGTTATACTTTCTTAATACCCTTGCATTATGTATGAGCGAACATATGCAGTATATCGTTATACTTTCCTAATACCCTTGTATTATGTATGAGCGAACATATACAGTATATTGTTATACTTTCCTAATACCCTTGTATTATGTATGAGCGAACATATGCAGTATATCGTTATACTTTCCTAATACCCTTGCATTATGTATGAGCGAACATATACAGTATATCGTTATACTTTCCTAATACCCTTTTTTGAGCGCCCGATTGACAGAATGGTTAGAGCGCTGGTCTCTCGCGGCTACGGTGCCGGGTTCGATTGACAGTATCATCATGCTCCAGTCTCATCATCATGAGCTGCCATCTCTACAACGACGGATCTCCAACGTCTTCTGTCTCTTGTCTTGGTGGTGCACTCTGATAGACTCTTTCCTGTCCATCTCTTGATGTTATCTTCCCACTAAGAGCGTTGTCTTCCCCTTGTACGTTTGCCTTCACCTCTCCCTTCCATTATGGTCTTCTGCAAGGTGTTATGCCTTTTTATGTGGCCAAAGTACTTTAGCTGCCGAACTTTGATCTCCCTTGTTAGTTCTCTTTTCATACCTAGATTTTCTAGGACCTCCTTATCTGTTTTCTTCTCTGTCCAAGAGATACGCCTCATTCTTCTACACATTCCCATCTCATGGGTCTCGATTCGTTATTCCAATTGCTTATTCAATGTCCATGTTTCTACACCATACAGTGGTTCAGAATATATATTACATTTTATGATTCCCAGTTTTAATTTGTGAGTTAACTGTTTAGATGTCAGTATATGTTTCATGTTGTTGAATGTAGCTCTGATCATTCATATTCCCTTCTTGATTTCAGTTTCACATCTGCCATCTTCTGTTATTATATGACCAAGATATGAGTAGCCCTTGACTTGTTGCAGGATTTCCCCATTTATGCTTATCTTTAATGTTGGCTTATCGTCCGTTTTGCTAATTATCATAGTTTTTGTTTTCTCAATATTAATCTCCAATTCATATTCATGACTTATACTGTTCACTTGCTTCACTGGTTTCAGCTAGCAACACGGTATCATCTGCATATTTAAGTTTGTTTATGGACCTTCCACTTATGTTTAGTCTTGGCAATTCGATTATCTGTTTGAAAATGTTTTCGGTGTGTAGATTAAATAGGCAGGGGGGCAGCACACAACCTTGTCTCACACCTCTTTTTGTGTCAATGTTTGGTGAATAATTCCTTCCCGATCTTACTGTGGCAGTTTGCTCCCAATAAAGGTTACTGAGTATTCTTATATCTTTTACTTCAATACCTATGTCTTCGATACATGCATTTATTATCTCATGATGGACTCTGTCAAAAGCCTTCTTATAGTAAATGAAGTACATTTACATACTTTTTTGGACCTCTGTATATTTTTCTGTTAATATTCTTAGGCAAAATATTGCCTCTCTTGTTCTGCTGTTCCGTCTAAAACCAAACTGCTCTTCTTGGATTTCTCTGTCTACTTTACTTTTTATTCTTTCCTGTATGGTTTTGAGTAGTATTTTAATTGCATGACTCATCAGGCTGATTGTTCTGACGCTCCAGTCTACCCAGCTGTAAATGGACACGTGACTTTACTCTTGAGTTAGGGAAGGAAAAGGCAGAGTGGAAGGAGACTGGTTACCCCCACCTCTAAGTGCTGGACCTAGTAAGGGAAGTCGTTAACACTTCACTCCCATACGGCAGTATTTGCTTTGGGACTACGTTTATCTTTTTAATACCCTTTTTAAACATGGCGCCCATACACTATGGCTCCCATACACTATGGCGCCCATATACTATGGCGCCCATACACTATGGACACATACACTATGGCGCCCATACACTATGGACACATACACTATGGACACATACACTATGGACACATACACTATGGACACATACACTATGGCGCCCATACACTATGGCGCCCATACACTATGGACACATACACTATGGACACATACACTATGGACACATACACTATGGACACATACACTATGGACACATACACTATGGACACATACACTATGGCGCCCATACACTATGGACACATACACTATGGATACATACACTATGGACACATACACTATGGCCACATACACTATGGACACATACACTATAGACACATACACTATGGCGCCCATACACTATGGCGCCCATACACCATGGACACATACACTATGGACACATACACCATGGACACATACACTATGGACACATACACTATGGCGCCCATACACTATGGACACATACACTATGGACACATACACTATGGACACATACACTATGGACACATAAACTATGGCGCCCATACACTATGGACACATACACTATGGACAAATACACTATGGACACATACACTATGGAACATACACTATGGACACATACACTATGGAACATACACTATGGACACATACACTATAGACACATACACTATGGCACCCATACACTATGGACACATACACTATGGAACATACACTATGGACACATACACTATGGAACATACACTATGGACACATACACTATAGACACATACACTATGGCACCCATACACTATGGACACATACACTATGGACACATACACTATGGCGCCCATACACTATGGACACATACACTATGGACACATACACTATGGAAACATACACTATGGACACATACACTATGGACACATAAACTATGGACACATACATTATGGACACATACACTATGTCGCCCATACACTATGGAAACATACACTATGGACACATACACTTTGGACACACACTATGGACACATACACTATGGCGCCCATACACTATGGCGCCCATACACTATGGCGCCCATACACTATGGACAAATACACTATGGCGCCCATACACTTGGACACATACACTATGGACACATACACTATGGGCACATACACTATGGACACATACACTATGGACACATACACTATGGACACATACACTATGGCGCCCATACACTATGGCGCCCATACACTATGGACACATACACTATGGACACATACACTATGGACACATACACTATGGACACATACACTATTGACACATACACTATGGACACATACACTATGGCGCCCATACACTATGGACACATACACTATGGCGCCCATACACTATGGACACATACACTATGGACACATACACTATGGGCACATACACTATGGACACATACAGTATGGACACATACACTGTGGCGCATATACACTATGGCGCCCATACCCTATGGCGCCCATACACTATGGACACATACACTATGGATACATACACTATGGAAACATACACTATGGACACATACACTATGGACACATACACTATGGTTACATACACTATGGCGCTCATACACTATAGACACATACTCTATGGACACATACACTATGGCGCTCATACACTATGGAAACATACATTATGGACACATACACTATGGACACATACACTATGGACACATACACTATGGACACATACACTATGGACACATACACTATGGCGCCCATACACTATGGACACATACACTATGGACACATACACAAAGGACACATACACTATGGACACATACACTATGGACACATACACTATGGCGCCCATACATTATGGACACATACACTATGGACCCATACACTATGGACACATACACTATGGCGCCCATATTCTATGGACACATACACTATGGACCCATACACTATGGACACATACACTATGGCGCCCAAACAATATGGACACATACACCATGGCGCCCATACAATATGGACACATACACTATGGATACATACACTATGGACACATACACTATGGCGCCCATACATTATGGACACATACACTATGGACACATACACTATGGCGCCCATACACTATGGACACATACACTATGGACACATACACTATGGCGCCCATACACTATGGACACATACACTATGGACACATACACTATTGCGCCCATACACTATGGACACATACACTATGGACACATATACTATGGACACATAAACTATGGACACATACATTATGGACACATACACTATGTCGCCCATACACTTTGGAAACATACACTATGGACTCATACACTTTGTACACATACACTATGGACACATACACTATGGCGCCCATACACTATAGCGCCCATACACTGTGGCGCCCATACACTATGGACACATACACTATGGCGCCCATACACTTGGACACATACACTATGGACACATACACTATGGGCACATACACTATGGACACATACACTATGGACACATACACTATGGCGCCCATACACTATGGCTCCCATAAAATATGGCGCCCATACACTATGGACACATACACTATGGACACATACACTATGGCACCCATACACTATGGCGCCCATACACTATGGCGCCCATACACTATGACTCCCACACACTATGGACACATACACTATGGCGCCCATACACTATGGACACATACACTATGGCGCCCATACACTATGGACACATACACTATGGGCACATACACTATGGACACATACACTGTGGCGCCCATACCCTATGGCGCCCATACACTGTGGACACATACACTATGGACACATACACTATGGAAACATACACTATGGACACATACACTATGGACACATACACTATGGACACATACACTATGGAAACATACACTATGGACACATACACTATGGACACATACAGTATGGACACATACACTATGGCGCCCATATTCTATGGACACATACACTATGGACACATACACTATGGCGCCCATACAATATGGAAACATACACCATGGTGCCCATACACTATGTACACATACACTATGGACACATACACTATGGACACATACACTATGGCGCCCATACACTATGGACACATACATTATGAACACATACACTATGGACACATACACTATGGCTCCCATACACTATGGACACATACACTATGGTCACATACACATCGGCGCCCATACACTATAGACACATACACTATGGACACATACACTATGGACACATACACTATGGACACATACACTATGGCGCCCATAAACTATGGACACATACACTATGGCGCCCATACACCATGGACACATACACTATGGACACATACACTATGGACACATACACTATGGACACATACACTATGGACACATACACTATGGACACATACACTATGGCGCCCATACACTATGGATACATACACTATGGACACATACACTATGAACACATACACTATAGACACATACACTATGGACACATACACTATGAACACATACACTATGGACACATACACTATTGCGCCCATACACTATGAACACATACACTATGGACACATACACTATGGACACATACACTATGGACACATACACTATGGCGCTCATACACTATGGACACATACACTATGGACACGTACACTATGGACACATACACTATAGACACATACACTATGGCGCTCATACACTATAGACACGAACACTATGGACACATGCAATATGGACACATACACAATGGACACATACACTATGGACACATACACTATGGACACATACACTATGGAGACATACACTATGGACACATACACTATGGCGCCCATACACTATGGACATATACACTATGGCGCCCATACACTATGGACACATACACGACGATATTAAGACGCGTCCGTCGTCAACACAAGAATAGAATAATCTTGGTCTCTAACCAAACTATTAAAACGTCATCAACCAACTGCACAAATACAAAAGCACCGATCCTTTTCGCGCGACAAATATCTCGTGAACAATGTTTCTCATTTGCCGTGCAAAAATTATTGTATCATATATGTTTTTGTCTTTTCTTAATTTTGGCAAACAGAAAATGATGATCTGATATGTCATCAGATTCTCAACATACGTACACATCATGTCACAACCTAAACTTGAATGTACTCTCCTATAGCTTGATTTGAAGAAATCAAATTTGTAAATAGTTTTACATATCCGGGTCACGAAAGGGGGGGGGGTGGGGGTTGTGCTAGACCTATGTCGGTGAAGCATTATTTTTGTAATGCTTAGCTGGCGGAGTGGATAGTGGCGATTCGCTCACGTGGCTAGGCGGTGGGTGCCGTTCGGAACGTCCTGGTTCGATTCCCGGTAAGCATATCACTTCTGTTGTTTTTCTGTTGTCTGGTCTTCTACTTCTTTATTTCTCACTGAGTGCCTGATAACATACCTTTGTGTGTTGTTTGTTTATTTATTTATTGTTTTGTCAACCACGGCTAATGATTAAAGAAAAAGAGAGAAAGAGAGTGTGCCTGAACGTTTTGAAAGACGGGTCAGATGGAAAGTGAATAGGCCCAGATGGCATTTGATATTGTCTGAAGGGATATAGTATTATCTGTGGAGTTTAGATGTGATTTTGAAGGCCAAATGGATTATTAATGAACTATCATGACTAGATTAGACAATTTAAGATTAACAAGAGCGTAGAAGGACTAATATTTCAATATGTTGATACATAACAAAACTAATATATAACAAAACTGTATAAAATTAGGAAACACCACGGTTGTTCTTATACCTTGTGCATCATCAGCAGATAGCAATATAGACGTCAAGGCAAGCAGAACTGCTATTGTAATACGGCAAGTACCTGACATCTGGAAACAAAGAACATAAGTGAGTGTTATCTTGGCTTTTAAATGTTAATGAACAATTTTAAAACATAATGTGATACTGAGATGGAAAAACCACAATGAAATGTAATCTTGAAACAATTATTGTACCTGTCAAGATTTTAAAACGTGATATTACGTCAATTTTATTGTTCGACATTTATCTCCTCTCCTTCAAACGCCATACCGGCTGACGTAAGTGATGAAGTTTCTAAATAATTTCCAGTTCTTATATTGCTTTATCAGTGATATTTTTATTTTCTGTGGCAGGGCGTTAAAATATTCAGACATCTCTCTCTCTCTCTCTCTCTCTCTCTCTCTCTCTCTCTCTCTCTCTCTCTCTCTCTCTCTTTCTCTCTCTCTCGCTCTGTCGCTGTCTAACTGTTTTTCCTTAAACCTTTTCGATTTTTCACAGCGTGTATCACTTTACATCTTCTAGTAACATATGCAAAGAAACTAGTTCTGTCTTGTATACCAAAAAGCTCGCATGCTTCATTTGTTTCTTTTAGAACATGCTCAGTACTCTTTTACTTATCCCATTTTTTTTTAGTAGTCTTCTATAAACAAAATGTCTTTGACTTTGAAGGTCCTTCTGATTGTTTATGAATGATTTCCAAATGATATGTTAGGTTCTATGTAACATTTGAGAACTTGTCACATAATTGGTCGTTCTCTTAAATGCATTTTCTCTCTCTCTCTCTCTCTCTCTCTCTCTCTCTCTCTCTCTCTCTCTCTCTCTCTCTCTCTCTCTCTCTCTCTCTCTCTCTCTCTCTCTCTCTCTCTCTCTGTCTCTCTCTCTCTCTTTCTCTCTCTCTCTCTCTCTCTCTCTCTCTATCTCTCTCTCTCTCTCTCTCTCTCTCTCTCTCTCTCTCTCTTTCTCTCTCTCTCTCTCTCTCTCTCTACCTTCATCTATTCACTTCTAATTTTGGAGCACATACATCTGTGCAGTAGTCACTGTTTAGATTTACACACTTCGATTCGTGTCAGGTCACGGCGTTATTGATCATCCTTAAGGATTACTTGTAATCCCTTAAGTGATTGCACCAGACTGACTTTAGGCGTAAATTGTTTGTTTACGAATGCGCAACCTACTTCCGTACAAACTGGTCAATCGGGGTGTATCGCTTCAGTGTTAAAACAAGCGACTAAGAGTGTCTAAAAAGACTAAGCAATTTTTTTTTTTTTTTTTTTTTTTTCCTTAACCAGCGGCACTTGGGCTTTCAGCCCTTCGGCCCAATGACATGTCATTGCGAGGCTGGGGAACCTGAGGACTTTCCTTCCAACCCGGTCAGGAGCTTCCTTCGAAGTTACTTCTGATGACAATTACAGATAATATCAATCCGGGGAGAAATTTTGATGTGATTGTAAACCTGATTGATAATAGACGGAAGCTGGCATATCATATATGGCGATTGTAAAAAACACATTTATTTGAGAGTTTGTTATGTAGGAATTTTTCGTGAGAGAAGATGAAGTATATGCTGCTTGCATGCTATTGGTTTGACATTTGAAATATAGAAATACAACATTTCTGATTGTAGCCTTGTCATATAGTGGCAACCTGGGTGTGGGCCGAATGTTTCCTTATAAGTTAGCGCCGTGTTAGTTTACCGCACTGTGAAATTCAACTCGTCAAGAAGACGGACAGACAATCCAGAGTAAGGAATAGGATCAGAATTCCATTTTAAAGGAACGGGCAACGTGAAAGGGGCATCTTAAACAAGTTGCCTGAACTATTTCCCATCCCCAGAAGTCGGTATTTCTAAACGAGATTTTGGGGTACGTTGAACATTTTATATTTCTATATTTTGCATTATTAACATGTGAAATATGTTAATGGATGTCCAAGTCATACGAGTCTTGCAATCTCAGCATATAGAATTATGATTTCATGAACCACCACTCCAAGAGATGGTGACTACTTTATACTATACATAATTCTTATAGAGAACCAAAAACAGAGGTGGTCTCAAGTTCCATATGGAGCAGGGAGTCACTGACGACATAAAAATGTACATACTTATTACATTAACATTTTTAACCAGTGCATGTTTTTTTTTTTTTGGTAGTGCTATGTCTAGAACAAGTGAATGGTATAAGTGGCCTTGTAGTCAAAGTTAGAAACCTATCGCAGATGGGTCTCAATAGACGCTGAAAAATCTTCGCAATTACTCCACGATACTACGATGAACATGTTGCAGCCAATACATTTGACCAGTGACAAGAGTGAACCATTCCATAACCTGCAAAGAACATGCATCGGCTGGAGTAGAAACAAACCGACATTTTACTGGCATTTTAGTACACAATGAAAACTGCCAATTAAACACTCTATTTTTAAACCAGAACCTTTCTTTTTTCATATAAGACCATCACCTATGAAGAAATGTTATAAATACTTTATCTAAATTCACCCCAAGCTTATTTATTTTACAATTGTTAACGAAAATTGACTATACATTTTGTTATATGTAAATATACAAATTTTAGTTGATTTACTCATTTTGTGAGAAGTGCACGTGTATGTCTCAATCATTTTAAATACTTATAACGGAGCTATTTAACTAATAATTTACTTCGTTAAATCAGTTGGGGGCTTGAACGAGCTAAAATACATAACAAATCTTCATAAAAGGTGTCGGACAGATACAAAGTTAACAATTGCTCAGTCCAATACAGCAATGGTCTTGATTTCTGAATTAATTTATGAAAACTCCCTCGAGATAGAAGCATCCTTCTATCTACAACTCTGCCAGGAGTACTCTTGAGCGAATGTAGATACCCTCATTAGATATTCTAGGTTTTGGCCATTGTTAGACTATCACTGCAGAGCAAGGGAAGTAAATCCCGTTACAGAACGCCAAATCTTAAATGTCGTTCACATTGTTATGCAAATCGCTTTCATCCTTGGTAAGGCTATTTATTCTTGAGATGTAATATGTTAGAAATGTGAACTGACACCAGATCTGGTCAATTTATACAGTGAAAATGTAATGAGATCCATAAATGACGTACCAGGAATATTAATTGGTAGAAACAATATAAATAATATGAGGTCCGCTGATGATACAGTCTTAATAGCAAAAAGTGAAAAAGAGTTGCAGAAAATAATTGAAACTATACTGGCGGAAACTGAAAGAAAAGGTCTTCGCAAAAACAGAAAAACAGACGGACGTACTGGTCATGTTAAAGAAAATGAGTTCTCTGTTACGCTCTATCAATAGTAAGTGGAACAATTTAAAAACGAGTGGATAGATCGAAATACCTAGGCATGTTAATCATGATTCTACGTATTATTTCTGAGATCTATCTTACATGTAATGTTATTGGTGTACTCAGGCATTAGAAAGACGGGATACAAAGCAAATTAGAGAACTGACATGCGCGAAAATATATTTAAACACAGTTTGTCTGAAATAACTGTCTCATCGTCATCAAAGCAATCTTTTATTGCTCACTGTTGTTGTTGTTGTTTTTCCAGCTGAGTTTCTCGCTCTTTGTATACCAAGTTGAAGACGCCTTGGGATTATCAACACTGTAGATTTATGTTTTTCCTGTGGCTTTTTTGCCATTCCTGAACATGTTGAATTAAAGTCATGAGCTCCAGTCTCTCCAGCTTGGCTTGCATTTAAAGGATCGTCACATCTGGTCCAAAGCTAGAAGTGAAAAGTGCGCTGCATTCTGTGCATTCCCCGCCATCCAAGGGCTCTCCAACTATGCAGTGCTAAAATATTGTGTTCCGTATCTGGGCTCTCCCAGACAA
Source organism: Oreohelix idahoensis (assembly GCA_024509875.1). Classification (NCBI taxonomy): domain Eukaryota; kingdom Metazoa; phylum Mollusca; class Gastropoda; order Stylommatophora; family Oreohelicidae; genus Oreohelix; species Oreohelix idahoensis. Next base: position 1,193,777 of record JAMPIV010003725.1, on the reverse strand, counting down.
TTGTCACGTCCTATTGTACGTTTCTAGCGTGGTAGCGAATAGCCTAAATGATTCGCGTGTCTGTCATTTAGCCTCTCGGAATTTGCTACGAAATATCTCTGCGTTAAGTATAAAACCCTGAAGCAAAGTTGTCTTCAACATTTCAAAATTGCTCCTCCATTGATATGTTCAGAAATACATCATAAGATGATCCCTTCGTACTCTGCGATAGCTTCATGTTATATTTCTTCCTCTTTAAGTCATACGTAGAAGCCTGAGACTCATACCTTGAGAAATAGACGTCAGTTTCATCTGAGCCCTCGGAGTAGACATCTAACTGAAAAGAGGCCACATTAAGCGCCGCCGCATAAGAGGGGCTTTCCCCATTGCTATCTTGAGAACTTCCCGACCCACTAACGTTTAACTAGAGTCTATTCACCTTCCTTCTTTTTCTATTTACTCAAATTTCATCTCGTGGGTCCTGTCTGTCTGTTCTTTTCTTCTGCTCTTCCGGTCTGTTCCTTTTTGAATGCCCGCTCCTGTTCTTGTTCCTAGGCTTCGCGTTTCCGTAGCTTTTCTTTCTTTTCTTCCATCATGGCCTTCTCTGCTTCTTTCTCTGCTTTATCTTTTTCGTGTTCTCTCTCTAAATACTTCTCTTCACGAATTGCAGCTTTTTCTGCCTTCATCTTTTGTTTTTCTACTCTGCCCTGTCTGTTTCTACACATTTATAAACATACTCGACATGTACTCTCCCATTCATTATAAATCTTTGCCCACATTTAGGTAAAAAGGTGTGAAGGTTTTGGGGCTCGGCCATTCTATGCAAAAAGTCTGTTCACACGTTACACAAAATGCAATTCCTACTTAACGGGTATAAAATTAGCTGCTTTAAATTAATTAGCAACCTAAATTACTACAACAACATGACAACCTCAACGTTTTCCGCTTTTCAATTTTTAAAAGAAATAATTTTGTTACACTTTTGTGTCTGGGCTCAATATCTCAAGACGAGGCCTAAATTGGCACTGTTTTCGTCTCCTCTGCTCCGCGGTCGTTGTCCAACAATGACCACACTTAGAGTATAATAATGAGGATATTCGAAGGTATCAAGCTTCGCTCAAGATTACCCTTACCAGAGATATAAATAGAAGAATGGTTATGCTTCAAATGTGAAGAAATCAAGCACGAAGGGCCGTCATAAACTTTGTCTCTTCCCAACCATTCTGTGCAGTAAGGTTTGCTCGTGTTTTTGTTTGAGCCCTCAGCTGAAGTTGATTCAGCAATTATTATATGTATAGTTCTATTTGTTTAGGTTACTTAAATGCAATATGAGACATACGGGTGCAGACATACAAATCACTCAGTAGTTATTAATCCGACGATAGCTTTAAAGTTATAGATCAACTGGTTCAATAATCACTTAGAGTGTATCAATATTTAAAATAACTAACTTTGTTTAGAAAAAAGAAAATGATTGTTTTGACCATCATAGGATGGTTTAATATAGTGGTGAGCAAATTTGGGAAAAGGTTAATAGATTTCACTTGCTTGCTAATCAGCTTTCAGTGTTAAGTCAGATGATTGGTGTTTGCTTCAGCCTCTATTGGGTCCCAAAGGTGTTAGGAATGTACTTTTCAATAGTCAAACTTTGTGGTTGTAGCACGTTTCTTGCACGCGGCCGAGGTAACTGCTAAGATAATCTCGTCAAGCGTAGACTGCTGGCAATTAGAACCCCAAACGAATACCACGAACTTGTACTACAAACTTCAGTTTTCGGGCGAATTAACATACTCATTTTGCACAGGAAACATCCGAATCGTGTCGGGTAGCTGATTTGCGATGCAGTCAGGTGAGTTAGGTGTCTAACCTTTAGCACTTGAACTAGGATCTTAAAGCTTAAAGCACCAAGTGGGTTCTCCGGGGTCTACTATCTTATGATCATAAAATTAACGTCTGGTTGTCTGGTCTGTCCTAGATTTGGGTCCTGATATGTCTGTGTTTCTGGTTGTCTATGAGTTTTCCTTGAAGAAATGTGAGGTTATTGAAGTATGCTTGCAAGGCGCTAAATTATAGTGAATATTTTCGCTTACTCGCCTATATTGCTTAGTGGGCAAAATGTCCAATAAAGAGCATCCTATATCTGCATCTCAAATGCAAAACCAATGATAAATAACTTGCTGACTTTGGTAGGGGTCTATTTTCCACTGCCCTCGTTTATCAAGAATATTCTCCACAGTAACATACGCTAATGTTCTCTGCATGTCATCTATAAATGTAGGCGTCTGACTTGCGTGATCATATACTGTTTGGCCTCTTCCTTTTTAATTTTTATCATGTTTCCGCTCACTACTTCGAAGATCTGTTACTGATAATCTCTTCTAAGATTTCACTTTCTTGTAATTATTTCGTACAAAAACAAATCTTGGGTGAAACTATTACGTTGCTTTCGTGCTCCAAAAATCAAATTCGTTATTTTATTGTCCGTGTTTTAATCTGTCACCAGATTGACATTTACCGTGTGTTGTTGGGCACGGCATATGTAAACTTGTAACATTTTTTTCAGGCAACAACCAAGGTTTTCTTCCCAGACAGACAGTTGGAGGTAACAATAGGTATAGCGATCGATTAACGATAGATCAAAGTGGCGATTCAACTCCTACGATCAATCCGTTCCTCACTGTCTAGATTGAAATGTGTTACACAATCTTACACAGATACTTCACTTTACAGCACCAGGAGTCAGTATAGTTTCAAACGAAAGTCAGCGATCAAAACAATTAGTAATGGATGGTCAATTAGGCCCAGACTTGACAAGAAACCTTAAACTATGAAGCAAAAAAACTAAAACAAAAACAAAACAAATACTATAAGAGGTTAGAAAGCGGAAAATGAGGAGCACAGCAAAAATGCAAGGATGGCAAAGGAAAATGTAATGATCGAGATTATTTCGTCACACCTCTCAGCTCTCTCTGCCTATCAAAGGTCCATAGTGAGATCTTCCTGCATGCAGCCAACCGGTAAAAGCTAGATTTTCCATCTAGACTCAGGTGACTCCAGATATGCGTCCATGCATATTGGATGCTTCTTATACCGCAATGAATGGAATGTAAGTAATATTTTAATACAGTGTATAACTAAAATACGATCAAAACATTAACACAGTAGTAAACATATACTTCTTATCAGTTGATTGTGGACATTGATATCAACAGCAATGTGGTCGTCAACGTGTAACGTCACGCAATGGTGGTCATTTTCAACCCTCTTCCCCCGTGTCACACTTAGTCACAAAAACCCAGACACCTCTACCACCTTTGCTTGACGTCACAAATCTCTTTAATTTCCCCCCCCCCCCCCCACAGTTTTAAAAGAAGAAGTGCTTAATTAATCCGGCTTTTACAAATTTCTTTAATATCGTCTGCCTCGTCCCAAACATGAGACAGGACTAACCCTTTGCTCTTCCCTGCTTTATACTTTCCATTTCTGCAAACTAAAAATTTATCAATTAAGTCTTTTTACATTCATGTCAGCCGTAATAATTTCTACTTGCTAATCTTCCGTATCTTTGATCTCATCGGACTGTTGTCGGGATGGTGTTAACGTCTTATTGTTTGATGAATTTACGACTAATTTTAATCAATGGTTAAAGTTTATTTAGTCTTATTTTATATTCAAATCTATATCTATTTATCAATTTAAACCACTTAAATGTTTTCACAATTATCAGACTTTTCAGCTGCATTTATAATAACAGCAAACGTAGAGACTATTGCAATTGAATGAATATATAATATGTGGCAGGCTGGTGGTTATATCATGAATCATATATGGCAATGTCTGTCCAGGTTCTTTTACCTCTGTGGTTAGCAATGATATGCTGCATAACCACAACAGACACACACACACACACATCACGTGATGCGATAACGCCATAGTAATTTGAATACCGGTACTGTTTATTTACATATGAGAAGATCACTGCTGTCTGCTCTGATCTCCACACTTGGTCCATCATCGAATATACAATGTAAGTTCTTTCTTTCCTCACTCTCTCTCGTTCCGTATCGAATCTACACCTTCTGACCTTTTAACCATCGGTGATCATTCAAGTGTTATAGTCTCTATTTCTGTTCTTTCTTTCTTCCTTATAATTTCTTAGATTATTGTCATATGCATCCTCTCAGTGTTCAGGTTATCTTGATGGGACCGGGCCTCTCCGGGGTTGTTAATTTCCCTTGCCTCACTGAAGAATATGACTACTGTCTATATGTATTGTAAATCACTCTACGTACCTTTTCCTTTCTGAATAATATCTAACTCACACCGTTTCTCCTTCTAGACAAGAATTCCTACTATTCAATATTTCGGGTTAATCATTATCCAAACTACTTCTTGTCCATGAAATATTTATCACCTGAACTACTAGAGTACGGCCATTAACATGGCTACCCGCGTATATGCGGATTCCCTCTCTGCCTCACGCTTCTGGACTGCCTGCTGAGAAAGCGTGCTTCACTAGATTATCGTTCACCTCTGTCATGCGCATCATTGTTTGCGCATCTCCTTTTTGTACTCTATCTGAACCTTCCCATTCATAATTCTCCTTATTCCTTCCCTTTGACTGTAAATCGTTCCCTAACTGCCACAATATATATATATATATATATATATATATATATATATATATATATATATATATATATATATATATATATATATATCATGCGCCCCTGAGGTGACAGCCCTCAGCTGCTTATTTTCCTGGTGCTCCTTTCGACGTTTTCTCCCCTCCTCTGCTTGTTGTGTGAGCCTCTCTTCGCCCAATCTGAGGTGGCGCCGTAAATAGCATCGCCACTTAGTGCGATCGGCAGCTTCATCCTCCCATGTTGCAGGATCGATGTCCAGTGCCCTCATATCTCTCTTGCACACATCTTTGAACCTCAGCTGTGGTCGCCCAACTGTTCTCTTGCCATCTGCTAATTGTCCGTAGAAGATATCTTTTGGGATGCGACCATCTTCCATGCGGCGAACATGGCAAAGCCAGCGGAGTCTGCGCTGTCTAAGCAGGGTATACATACATTGAAGGCCAGCACGTGACAACACCTCAACATTTGTCACTTTATCTTTCCACGAGATGCCGACGATGCGGCGTAGACACCGCAAATGGAAGGTATTGAGCCTTCTTTCTTGCTTAGCATAGGTCGTCCAGGTCTCGCTGCCCTATAGGAGTGTGCTGGTGACGCAGGCATTATATACCGCAGCTTTGGTCTTCATTGTGAGTTAGGAGTTTCCCCAAACACGCGATGTGAGGTGGGCAAAGGTAGCTGCAGCTTTGCCAATGCGGCTGTCGATTTCTGTATCCAGTGAGAGTTTGTCATTGATGGTAGACCCTAGGTATGTGAAGTGGTGCACCACTGCCAATTCATAATTATCGATAGTGATAACTGGTGCAGCACCCGCATCCTGACTCAGCACATTCGTTTTCTTAATATATATATATATATATATATATATATATATATATATATATATATATATATATATATATATATATATATATATATATATATATATATATATATATATATATATATATATATATATATATAATATATATATATATATATATATATATATATATATATATTGTCCCCACCCGCATTTTTTTATGTCACGTCACATTTCTTTAAATGCGTATCATCGTCTCAAAATTGTGGACCCCTCCTTCCCGCTTACTGCGTGATATCATATGCGGACGACCCCAATTTGTTCAAAGATGAAAAGTGAGAACTGTGTTTATGACAGAAACAGCCACGCTTTAATTTGAAAAGTATTTTTTTTTCAAACAGTGAGATGATTACATTACAATAATCAGTCAATGCACGCGCACGTATTCAGGGTTTCGTGTTACCGAGGTTTGCTGATTTCTTCGGCTTTATCTGTAAAGTGGGTTAGATAAATCAAATAAGTCGAGACGCTAAAGAACGGTTGATCAGATTTTTTAAAATGAAATTGTCCATGCATGTATATGTGTATGTATTTATGACATATGAATGTATAACATGTATGGTATGCCTATATGTGTATACAGTGTTAATGCATGTATGGAATCAACTTTGTAAAAAAAAACTGCGAATTACTCCATTTTAGTATTGACATACAAATACTCAGTAATCTTCATTGGGATACTAACTGCTACAGTAAGATATGGCAGCAATTACTTATCATATACCTGTCATAAAAAGTAGGGGATATTGAATTTAAAAGTTATCCAAAGACAATATATTTCAAATTAGTTCATTTATTCCTTCGTACAAGTAAACGTGAGCATCATAAAAAGACATTTGCGTTATAAGAAGTGTTATTTCTTTACTCACTTGATTTTAGTCGCACTGGGAACCAAGGCGGGGGAGTACTTCATTTTCACAAAAATATTCCAATATTTCTAAAAACTTGTAGGGCCCCCGTTTGCCGCTAAACATGCATTGCAACGACGTCTCATACTGCAAATAAGCCTTCTGATGTTGTCTTGAGGAATTCTCTGCCACTCCTGCTGAAGGGCCTGGGCTAACTGCTGAAGAGTCTGTGGAGCGGCTGGACGTTGTTGGACGCGTCTATTCAGGAGGTCCCACAAATGCTCAATAGGAGACAGGTCGAGAGACATCGGCGGCCACGGTAACGTTCGGATATGCTGCATCTGAAGGTGATCTTGGACGATGCGAGCACGGTGAGGACGTGCATTGTCATCCTGGAAGATGAAATCTGGTCCGTGCCGTTGAGCAAATGGCACAACGATAAGCTCGATGATGTTGTCACGGTAGTAGAGCCCTGTGACATTGACCTGGCATATGTAAAGGTCGGTCCTGTCATTCATACAGATGCCTGCCTACACCATTACACTGCCACCTCCATAACGGTTGTGTGCAACAGTTGCAGGAGGCTGGTAACGCTCACCTCGCCGTCGCCAGACACGTATTCGACGATCATGAAAATCCAAAACGAAACGGAACTCATCAGAAAACATCACTGATGCCCACTGTTGATTGGTCCACCGATGATGACGTTGGCACCAATCCATTCTTGCTCGCCTGTGTTGTGGTGACATGGGCAAAGCTACAAACGGTCTGCGTGAGGCCAGTTGAACTTGGTGCAAACGGTTTCGTACTGTCTGAGATGAGACCCGGATCCCAGTGGTCTGTTGAAGGTGTTGCTGAAGTTGAGTAGCATTTAGAGTCCGAGTTCTGAGGGCCTCAGTAACAAGAAGTTGATCTTGGCGGCGTGTAGTGACTCTTGGGCGGCCAGTCCGAGGCAGATCAGCCACTGTGCAGAAATGTCGATACCTGTTCCACAGTCCGCTGACAACTGACTGTGAAACATTGAGGTTCCGAGCAACATCCACTTGCCGACTTCCGGTTTGCAACATGCTATGCCTATCCATCTCTGCTGTTCTGTCAAACGTTCCACGAAGAAGAAAATAAATTTTATCTGTTGCAGAATCTTTTCATACCTGTCCATGGTGAGTAGTGTTCATCAAACCCGAGATACACGCATTTTTGTGAAAAAGAATAATGTGTGAACTTTACGGACGGGCCCCACCTCTGTTCTTGGGATTGGCTTACTCATCACGAGACAACAGGTCAACATGATATTGCACGTGAGAGTGGAGAAGAGCGTGCTCGATATGTCCATACAACCATTAAAATACGAAATCCACTCTTTTGTAAAATAATACATACCATCTTAAAATATCTCCCACTTTTTGTGACAGGTATATATAGACATAAAAAGATATGTCAGACAAGGTTGATTGCTGTCCCCTTGCCTATTTAATGTATACAGAGAAAAAATGTTCAAACAAATACAGGAAATGCCAGGACTGAACATTGGTGGAAGGTCAAAAAACAACCTTAGATATGCAGTTGATACCGTGTTGTTAGCTGAAGGCGAACAGGATTTACAAGAACTAGTTAAGCAAGTAAACAACATAAGTCATGAAGATGGATTGAACATTAAAACTGAGAAAACAAAAGCTATGATAATTAGCAAAACTAAAGATAAGCATGAATGTGAAAATCCTGGAACATGTCTAGAGCTTATCAAATCTAGGTCATATAATAACATAATATGGCAGATGTGAAACAGAAATCAAGACGAAAATATGAATGACCAAAGCTACATTCAACAACATGAGATAAATACTGACGTTTAAACAGTTAACTCACAAATTAAAACTGAGACTCATAAAGTGTTACATCTGTTCTTCATTACTGTATGGTGTAGAGACATGGACAATGAGTAAGCAATTGCAAGAAAGAACTGAAGCTCTCGAGCTGTGGATATATGGAAGAATGGGGTGCATCTCATGGAAAGAGAACAAAACAAATAAGGAGGTCTGTAAAAGTCTGTTTGTCGTGATGTAAAGTTGGTCGAGTGGGCGTGTCGTTTTATCACCTGAACAGTACAATGTTGCGGTGTATATTTAGGTCGCCAGCGTGAGGCGCTGCCAGGGTGTAATGGAGACACTCACACAAAGAGCATACATGTTCTCAGGCATGTAGTACTTGTATTATGATGTGGGATAATGTGGTAAGTGTGGATGTAGGCGAATGTGTTTAGGCTCTTGGACAGCTGCACACTGAACCCACTCACCCACATGCAGGAGTCAGTGAAGGTAGGTAATACTGCTGACGTTTCACAATATTTATTATACGACGTACGATAGTATGGACGACACAGTCAATAGTACAAGAATCATGGACATTACATGATGGTAATGGTGGTTAACACTTCGCATCAGCTCAGCAATATCATGCCAACAATAATGGCCTGTCAATCTACGTTCTACTTTCATATACTGAAGTTCTGGTACCCTGACAGAACCCGTCAGGTACCCCTTTGCAAATATACCGCACGGGAAAGGCGGTTTCAATTGCCTAACAAAAGACTATGACTTCTTCTGGCATCACATGCCAGGCACTTCTTCTCATGAAGAATAAAGGCCGTAACAACGGGCCTCTATGGCGACAGCATCAGGCCACAAGTAGTGGGCCTCAAATATAAGGGTAATCTTAGTGTTTTATCTTTCCGTGTACATATTCCTGCCAATCCTACCGCTTGTATAGCGGGTTACTCATGTAGATAATTTTCTCTGGGCTTCTAATGTTCAGAAGACAACTTGGTCTTGGATCCCGTATCAAGCACGAATAATGGGGCTCTATATAACATATCAGCTGTGAGCTCTGTTAAACATGTCGCCTTAAGGTAATCAAATGTACTTCTCTAACTTAGGCATACGAGAAGATCAAAAATGGCTCTATTACATTGTTTCAGAATCCTATTAAACACTAAACACAACACTGCCATTCCTGGTATACAGAATTAACTAGGGGAAGGAAAGATGACATCTCAGTCATACAATGAACTTCCAAATCCCCGAAAAAAGATGGCAAGTAAAACTCTTCGGACCTCTGTCCGATCACAACGCCCAGGGTACGCTCTCAAGGCGGAAGTCTCCCGGTCTTTGCGCCAAAAACCTGCGCATGTGCAATCGGCACAGACCTGAGCGAAACTAACACCAGACCAGGGCATTTCCTCAAGCGAGAGACAAAAGCCGCTCCGTATATGGTCAAGTGAATAGTGACTTAAGACATGACAGCTATCTAAGACCTTCCAAACACAGGTCAACATAAGACAAGGGGAAGATAACCATAAATCAAATCTGTCACTAACGTAAATCACCAGTTCCCTTTCTTAGACTATCAAAAGAATTACACAGGTAATGTCTTAAAAATTATGCCAAATAGACAGCAACAAGGTCCTAGAAAACTCAGGTATGAAAAGAGAACTAATGAAAGAAATAAAAATTAGACAGCTAAAATATTTTCGCAGATAATGGTCAATCATGCTTCTACATAACTTTGGAATGGCACAAGGCTTGCAGTTAAAAATCTAATGCTTCATGTCATCGAGGCTACTATACTTACTGGCTGTGGCAAGGGAGAAGATGTCTGTATACCACGTATACCTCTCATACCATCTCACATGCCCTTTAACTTCAAGAGACTACTGTGACGATGAAACTCAGCTGACCCTGAATTATTAGATGATATTGTATAACCCTCGTAGCATCAGTACACCCTAATATTGTTGTAATTTTATCTTCATCGGCAATTCCTCCACCTGGGCACATTAGCATGCACTATAGAGAACGTGGAACTCCACCTGGGCTCATTAATATGAATCAGAGCAGAGTTTACTCGCCACCACGTTTGATAATTAATATGTAGACAGTTTATCTTCTGTGCATTCTGGACATTGCTTTGTCTAAAAGGGAGGTAAAGCCATGCCTACTGAAACCTCTAGAGCGATCATAAGCAAGCATTTCGCTACACCTTTCTTTCGTACCTGCCTTAAAGGCGTTGCCTAAATCAAACGAAGAAAGCGGCACACGATCTGAGACAATGACGATCTCAGAGTGGACGATGAAGTTTCCGGATGCTAGGTAACACAGCAGTGTGAACCAGAGGAGAGCGCGGGAATCGCTCGAAAGACGGAACGAACTTTAAAGACGAAGCGGCCAGAGAATTGAATAACCGAGCGGGGACGGACGGCATAGAATCTCGAATTGTCCCTGAGTTCTGAAAAGGTGTGAAATTTTAACATGTCCTCCCGATCTGTCATTCCATTTCACATATATAGAGACCCTGGAGAATGCAATTTTATCATTCGCTTGCCAGAGATTTACAGAAGCACTAGCTATAGTAAAATCTTGTTAGATTTCCCCTGGATTTTTGGGCTATAGTGCAGTGAATTCTATTCTGTTCTAAACGGTGTAATATATATTAGTTTCTAGTGATCAGTGGTCTAGTTCATTCATTTTTATTTCACTGGATTTTGTGTGGATTTAAACCAATAAAATTAAACCTATCTCAAATGTTTCTAGTTGAAAATTTAATGATATATCTATTACATTATTCAAAAAGATAATAGATGCTTAAACGCTTAAATTAACTTTTAAAGTTGCGAAGGAATTTATAACTAATTAATTAAGTTAAGTTCTATATATAGATGGGTGTTTTAACCATTAGACTCGCGAATATATATAATTAAATACGCGAGTGTATATAATAGTCTTAACGGTAAATTTATCGCGCTTTAGAATGTTATTTGATTTTTCGGTATGAATTACATGTTTTCTATCTTTCATATAGGGTGATCATAACCTTTGCGTGCCAGCAAAAAACATTGTATAGAGTTCTCCAGACTCGATTCTTAAAACCCTCCAGAATTTGATGAGACTGTTTAAATTTTAATCTTGTGGCGATCCTGTTGGGATTCCGCTATCTAAAATTACCAGAAAGAAAGCAAACCCAAGAACAATTTTACACGCCATCAATTAAATTAAGATTAACTGGAGAAGAACATTGCCAGAGCTATATTTGTATTATTTTACTGCTCTACTGCGAAAGAAAAAAGAAATCTTCTGAACACTGACTGTGCATATTTTCTTCACTGGATTTCAAAACCCTCGAAGTAAACCATACCTCACCGGTCAGTTGTTGTCATCACGCAGTAAGAAGTTTTACCATCAGCGGCGAAATCAATGAGACCCCACCATTTTCACCACCGGTATCTGTGACCGTGCCATCCCGTAGAACTTTCCTTTGAACATAACAAAAACTAAGAGCACTTAGGCTTCACCTTCCCGCGATTTCGGGACTGTACTAACGCATAAACCAGATAATCTGGGGCTGGACACAAAAGAAAAAGACACTACCTATGTCGAGTATTTAATTGATGTTTGTGTATTTTCTATGGAGTGCCAGATTCTACGATCGGTAAGTGTGTGTGAGAAAATGAGTGGTGGCCATCACGAGCGTGCATGAATGACATGAGATTTATTTTACAACCATTTTTTTTAATTTGCCTACCTGGTAAATACTTTTACTGTATTCCCTGCATGGTTCCTTTAAATGGGATTTTTGACTCTGTTTATTCCCCCCCCCCCCCTTTTACATTTGCTTAGTAAAAGGAAAAACAATTGAGAATAAAATGACTTTTTTTCTTCCACCCATACCTAGTATCGTAACACCTCTTTTCAGAGTAATTGAATTTACTGTTGGGTTACATTATCTATTTTTTCTGATAACTACCTATCTTTGGACTGGGTTTATCTTTGTTTATACAAGCGGGAAGGGCATATTGGATACCACACTTCATCCCCCCCCCCCCCCCTTCACCTTGTTATTTGTATTTTCTGTACCTATGATTTTGCCTGTAACAAATGATAAATGTTGTGACCGATTTTAATGATAAATAAACATCATAAAACTTTTAGTACTGTGTTGGAAGGCCCAAGCCAAAATTACCCATATTTATTTACCATAGTTTGTATTCACGTAGCATCCGTGTATTTGAAGCACCAAATTGGAGTGAGCGCAAGTGTGTTTGGAAACTGGCAAATAATTGTTTAGCCAGGAGAGTTTAAAGAGTAGATTGAGAGAAAATATTGTTGTAAAAGAGTCTGTCATTACTCTCCCCATCACTCTGTGAATCAACTATTAACTTCAAAAAAACTTATTATCACAGAGCCTTCACCATCATTCTTCACTCTAAACGGGACTATTATTTCTAAGACTTTTTTTCTCAAAATAAATTTACGACAACTACAATGTGCTATTCGGCTCAGTTTTGCCATGTCAGTTAACAAGTCTCAAGGACAAACATTAACCATTGCTGACTAACAATTGGAATAGCCTTGCTTTTCCCATGGGCAACTGTATCTAGGATGTTCAAGAGTTGGAAGTCCAAATAATCTTTTTTATTTATACCCCTACTCAAAACATGCGAAACATTGTGTATACTCGCGCCAAGGTGATATATGTCGAATTTGAACGGTAAGTTATAAAATACCCGCCCACTAGCCGGTTTTTAAATCATTTCATTACACCCGGAACACGTTTGTGAGCAAAAAAAAATTGTGAAGCTAAAATTGTGTGTTTTATATCCATTTCTAATCCTTTGTTTACAAACAAAATGAATCGAGATTCTTCTTCTAATCACCGGCTTTCAGCTGAGCAAGCACGACTGCTTATTTCTCAGTGAACAGAAGCTAACTCGAGCGACACTGATTTAGAAGTTAGGTTTAGTGATTCCGATGAAGACGTTGTAAAAACTTTGTGTCAGAATATTCATGAAAGTGATTATTCTGACGGCGATGCCGATCAGCTGACTGAACATGCATCAGGTAGGGCTGGTATAAACAGAGCTAAACTTTCAGTCACTAAAGGAAAAGGAAGGGGTAAAAACCCCATTCTGACCAACAGTAAAGTTACGAGAACTGCCACAAGTCTAGAGCCAGGTGCATCCTCACAAGATGTCACAGAGTGGTTAGAAATTGCTGAGGGCATGAAACAAAATGCATTTCGATTTTATCCAAAGAGAACACCAGGTGTGACTGAGGGGCTTGACCCGTCAACCCCATTGAAATGTTTCAATGTTTTGTTTACAGATAAGGATAAAGATTTCATGTGCCAGTGCATCAATGATTATGCCAGACTCAAATGTATTCAAAATAACCCTGCGAAACAATATTCATTGTATTCTCGGTGGACCGAAGTCACACGCCATGAACTTGATAAGATTATTGCTGTCCTAATAAATATTAGGATTCAGAAAAGATCACGCATTCGCGACTACTGGTCTACATCTGCAGAATTTTATACTCCTTGGTTTCGTCAGATGTTTTCAAGAAGTAGATTTGAAGCATTTTATCATACAATGCTTCATGCCTCTGACGAAAATTCACAAGGAAAAGAAAAGATTGAACCTTTTATTAACATTTTGTTGCAAAAATTTCAGAGGGCCTTTTACCCATTCCAAAATCTCAGTTTGGATGAAATGGTAATAGGGTATAAAGCAGATGGCAATATAAGCAGTATAATCCAAGTAAACCAAGCAAATATCACATAAAAGTCTTTGGTTTATGTGATTCAGCAACTGGATATGTGGTGAACATGTTCACATATTTTGGTTCTGGTACTTCATATGATCCTGAAGTAGATACAATCAGTGGGCAAGCTGTCAAGATTTTTCAGACCCTAATACAGCCTTTGGGTACAGGACACCATTTATTTGCTGACAGATATTACACCACAAGAGAACTCATTGACTTCTTGCTGGAGAAGAAGGAATACTACACTGGTACTCTGAACATTATGCGGAGAAATTTTCCATTACAGCTGAAGACTCTGCATCTTAGTTATCTCGAATACAGATGGTATATGACACAAATAAGCACAGTGTTGTGTACAGGATTTAGAGACAAAAAAGCGAAGAAATTGGTTTTTCTTGTATCTTCTCAGGCCAAAGTGGAGACCATAACAACATGGAGGCACTTTGTCAAACCAAAAATGATAGATGAATACAACAATTCAATGAATGGGTGTGATCTCCTGGATCAAAATGTTGGTTATTATGGTGTGCACAACAGAAAATCTGTTAAATGGTGGAAAACAATTTTCTTCTGGCTGCTTGAAATAGTGCAGGTGAATGCTTCAGTTTTATACTGTTTTCATCAAGGTGAAAAGCAATCACTGCTGCAGTTCAAACGAAATCTGCTTCACCAACTAACTGAAGCTTCTGCGGTTTTGAGTCCACTTAGTGTCCAAGAAAATGCAGCTACTAATATTCTTAGATCCCAAGCTGCCTCAACTTCAGAGTACTAGTGTGACACAAGGCATCTTGTATGTTATGCAAAAAGAGATAAGAACTGTGTCAACTGCAGCACACCTGCTCGTCGTCAGCACTCTCATTATTATTGCACTGGATGTCCAGACCAGCTACATCTACACCCACAATGTTTTTATGACTACCATAAAAGCATGTGAATAGTGGCAAATTCTTCTGGGAAATGTAAAATAGAATTTAGTTGGTGTAAATAATATTTGTCATTGTTGTTTGGTTTTTTAAGAAATATGTGGTGTAGGAACAAAATCATATAAATTATATATTTGAAGTGATTGTGGTAAAATGTGTTGTGTTTCAAAATGGATGTGCACTGATATTCTGAGATTGTTCTGCTATGGATTAAACTGGAGCTGACATATGTAAGTACACAGTTTTATTTATCTTTTCTTCCAGTTATTTTTGATCAGGTCTACACTTCACATAACATGACAGACACTTTTCCTACATCAAATAATTATTTACAGCATTTCACAAGATTCTTCAGTCAATTCCCCAATCAATTTGTATAACATCAACACCTAGTTAAATAAAATGTGTATCTACTGCCTGTTTTTAAAATATAACCTGAAGAGAAAAATTGCGTACCTTTTGAGTGGTTGTTTTTACAAACATATGTGGTTTTGAGAAAAGAATCATATACATTACATCCCTGAAGTGATAGTAATAAAAGTTTCTAGATATGTTTTAAACTAAATGTGCACTGAGATTCTGAACATTTTATTGCCATACATTAATTTGGAGCTGAAATATTTAAGTTTCAGTAAACAATTAAAAAAAAATTTTAAACACTTTTTTTATGAAGTTTACACTTCACAAGACATAACACACACCAATTCATATTAACTAATTATATGAAGCAATCCATAAGATTCTCCAGTCAATTTCACACATTTAAATGTATAACATAAGTACCTACTGAACTTATGTATTTATCCACTGTCTGATTTTAAAACCTCACCTGTCTGAAAAAATTGCATCCATTTTCGGGCTTGGGTAAAACCCAAAAACAGGGGGAGGGGGGGTGATGAGTTAATAACAATACTATTCCTTAATTGTGTATGTATCTTTGAGGTTTCTCGCAAGTGTATATAACAGCAACAGCTGCAACTCACTTTGAATGAAAGATAACAAATGCACCAAACTGTACCCATGACCATTTCTTAATTAATCAAGTCTTATCTCTTTTTTAACAGACGAAAGAGGCTATTAACAGTCCAGTTATGTTTTTTTTTTTGCAATCGGGCATCGCCGGGTATATCTGCTAGTTGAAAATAAAAGTAACATTACGGCGTTACGAGGTAATTTTGAGAGCTGAGAAATAAAGGCTGCTATCCCATTACTGCCATCACACAGTGTGCAGGCCAGGTTTTTATTTTTACCTTGGATAGCAAAAACCTAGACCTTATGGGGGTTCGAACCCGTGTCCCCAAACTACATGCACCGCTATCCTAACGGCGCGGTCACCCGCTCACCAGAATCCAACTATTATATAAAATATGATAGCATCCTACTGTCATGTACAAAAAAGTGCAAACCTGCTAGTGTAGGTGCTTAGATATGTTTCCGTCTGTGTGTACGTGTGTAAAGTATGTGTTTGTATATGTGCATGTCTATATGTATGTGCATAGCGGTGCTATCATTGTGTCAACTAGGCGGTTACCTAGGTCGTAGGCCTCAGACGGGCGCAGTACTGACCCTTGAGGGCACAGTTTTAAAAGCTACACCAATAATAATAAGTCGACCCCTACACAATCCGTTGCGAAAATATTCCTGCTCTTACAATTTCACTTTGAACGTAAACAGATATATCTTAATTAAATGTAGTAATAAACTATACTATACTGCCCTAGGAAACATACAAACAGCTATTATTAAAAATAGAGACATCCTCTGAATATATTTAGGAAAAAAACAGCAAAGGCTTCTAACCTGAAATTTCTTACAATGTTACTAAAACTAGACAGCATATTATAACATGTACACTAGATGGGAAACATACCTCGATCTTTATAGTCTTTATAGACACAGATATTTCTCCAAGTAGACTACGACACAAAACGACGGTTGCCCACTGAATTTACTCTACAGAGGTCTGATTATATTCTGTCTGAACTACGTGAAAGGAGTGTCATCTGGTACAGTAAGCTACGCCCATCACTGTGTGAGAAGCGAATCAGATTTCGTAAGCACTATTCATATCTTATCGCTCTGTCTTTGTCGTCCTGTGATAGTGGTAACACAGGTTCTATGTTTGTGAAGTTATTCGTTACGGACTGACCCTGTTGTGTGTACGTTCTTGATTAAACCAATGATGATAATGACCAGTCTTTGTTCTTGTGTACGCGTGTCTGTTACGTTAACTTTAGGGCCTGTCTTTCTAATGTGACTGCTGAGTGATACCCAATGACCAGACAACAATGATGACTGCAATGACTAATCGACTCGTAGCTGACAACAAAATTCCTTTAGTGTTGGAAATAAACATATTCACAATTGACCATCTCCGTGCTTGATTATAAAGGTAATAGAACACATATGACGTCTACGTTGACCCTTCATACAGCATTTAATTCACTGGTCAGGAACTAATTGAGTAACACTTGACCTCTGCCGATTACTGTAACACTGTCTACTATTCTATACTTGTTAATGGGCTGTTCTCAATATATACAATTTGGCTTCGGAATATTAGCTGGGTCACCACCAGTGCTGAACACGTATTCTTAGCCACTAGAACTGATCTTTATAAAGTCTGCCTATGCGTCCTACACCGGACCACTGCTTCTCAACACTTGTTCTTGGCTATCTACACTTAATTAACTATTCGAGAGTTTACCTACCAAGGTTTTTCTTGAATGAACTGCTGGCGACATACTTGGACACAGCAGCGGTACCGTAAACACAATGGTACCTGAGCTGGCCATTACTTTATAGCTGGTCGTTGCGGTCAGTTTACGCCAACCTGCTCTCAACTGGCGACGAGTGAAGAGTGAACTAAAACTCTTCTGTCAGCGCACGGACTTGATGACTTATGAACTAAGTCCCGCTACTCAATAATTATCCCTGCTTATTCTAATCCCAGTTATCTTCCTCTTCCTTTCTCAGTCCTTCTGTCCCACCTACTCAGCTACTGCGTGTTTGTTATTGGTGATGGTAAAGGTGAAGGTGGTCCGACACCAGATACAGCAGTAGGGGAGTGAAGTGTTACAGACTTGACATTACTAGGTCCAGCAACGAGAGGTGGGGTGACCAGTTCTCTGCCTCTTCCATCCCAGAGTCAAAGAGTAGAGTCAGGTACCCATTTACAGATGCGTAAACTGTAGCGTGTCGTTACTGTGATTCGAACTGGGCACCTTTATCTCGAGAGACCAGCGCTCTAACCACTCTGTCAGTTGGACGTCATTGGTGATTGATAATATGTTGATGCGGTCATCTACTTTAGCGTCCAATTGGCTACGTGGTTAGCGCGTTTTCCTCTCGCAGCGAAGTTACCGGGTTCCAGGATAGAACCCTAGCTCCGTCGCGACCCAATTTACCCAGCTGTAAATGTGTACGTGAATCGTCTCTTGAGATTCAAGACACGGGCTGATTGGTAATGTTATCAACAGTTTTTACCAATGTATGTCCTATATCCAGCTTCTCCTTCTTATCTCATGTTCCACTTTTATATCTGTAGTTCTTGTCATCAGATCAACATTGATAACAGTGTGGTACGATTTCAACCAATTTATTCTACCTAAGCACCCAATTTTAAAAGTCTGCGTCTGTGGCCTAATGGATATGAACGCAGTTTCATAATCCAGATATACCAGGTTAGAAACCTGCTGCATGCGGTTTGGTAGCAGATCGCTTTGTGTGGATTTTTAACAATGGTATAAGCGCCGTACCGTTCAGAAAGCAATGGCAAACTACTGAATGAAAAAAATTGCCTAGAAAAATCCCAAACAGCCAATAAAAGCTGGGGTTGATTGCCACGTTCTGTAAATGATAAGCAACTAACTTAAGCACCCAATTATAAAAGTCTGTACATTGTTGGTTTTTGTTGTTCTTCGTGTTTGAGAGTGTCCAATAGAAGTGACAAATCATTTCAATTGAAAATTTTTTTTTTTTTTTTGTTGTTCCTTCAATTTCCATAAATTTCCCAGTGCAATGAAAGTTGCTACTCCTTTATTTATCCATATTTTGATACCACTGACTGTATCTCCACTATTCGACATAGCTGCCATGATATAGAGGTCTACATCATTTTATGTCTTTTCAGTGGTGCGTCACACTCACAAATGTTGGATCTGTCGTCTACAAAAAACTCCCTCTGGACACGGAAATTGACAGCCGTAATGGTGCAGCTGCAACCAAACTCCAAACTTACTATGAAGACCAAATTTATGGTACATAATGCCTGCATAACTAGCACCCTTTCACATGGCAGCGAGACATGAACAACCTATGCTAAGCAAGAAACAAAGGTCAATATCTTCTATCTACGGTGTATAAGCCACATCCTTTGTATTTCTTGGAAGGACAAAGTTACAAATGCTGATGTTCTGTCCCTTACTGGACTTCAATGCATGTATACACTGCTGCGTATACCACACAGACTACGCTGGCGTGACCATGTCCGCCTGCTAATGGAAGATGGTCGCATTTCTAAATATATTTTCTACGGCCATCTGGCAGATGGCAAAACAACAGCCGGGTGACCGCAGCTGAGGTTCAAAATGTGTCCAAGAGAGACATGAAACAACCTGGAAAGATAAAGCTGCAGACCGCACCAAGTGACGATGCTTCAAACGGCGCCACCTCAGATAGAGCGAAAGGAAGCTCTCACAAACAAATAAAAGAATAGAGTTCGCTGAAAGGAACGTCAGGAAAAAATTTTATGTGCTTCGGGTTAAGCTCCAAATTTTTTGAAAAATTCATTAGATAAAGACAACGATGATGAGACTAAATTCATGAAACGATAACTAGATTGCGCTTAGAGAAAACCCATACAAGACGTAGTAGTAGCCCCTATGTATAAATGACAAAGGGAATGCACCCCCGAGGTGACGTCCTCAGCTGAGTTTTTTGCGAGCTTGGGCCTTGTATGTGTTCCTTTCGTCCACGCAGCGAAAGGTCAAAAGGAACGACAGTAGCCGATACTTTGGTACCAGCCACGTCAATGTTTTAAAGTAGTCGAGACTGTCGTATTTTTGAGTATATTTCGGACAGAGTATCGTGTTGGGAATGGGAACGAGATTCAGCTATGCTTGTGGAAAGAGAGAAGACCTTTGGGAAGACCGAACGTGTAGTTCAGCGGTCGGTAGCCCAGGAACTGTGAGGATCTACTTTAGAATAACTAAGCTCTCTAAAGATTTTACTAACTTAGTCGGTCCTCTTCTACCATGGAGTGTAGAGGTTTTCCAGGGAGAGGGCCATAATATCATAGTGGCTATCTTCCTCCTAGTTTTGTTCCAATCGAGTCGTCAGTCCTTCAGAGATTGACTATTCCGTCCTCCAAGCAAATTCTGTATCTTCCTGGAGGTCTGGATCCCTGGCTCTAGTTTCCCAGATATGTTGTGGTAGTCGGTCTTCTCCCATTCTGCAGGTAAACAGTGGAGGCTGAGATGCAAAGCACAAACCAGAATTGGGGAGCAGCACGAAGGATGGACACTGACCGAGCCAAGGCTCAAGAAGTGTACACAGAAGCAAACAAAGAAGTAAAAAGACGTATCAAAAGAGACAAGAGGAAGTATATTGAGGAGTTGGCAAGAGAGGCAGAAGATGCTGCAGCCAAAGAGAATATGAGAGAATAGTATAACAGCACAAAGAAACTAACGGGGAAATACAAGCAACCAAGTTGCTTCATAAAAGACAAGAAAGAAAACTGCTCAGCAATATACAAGAACAAATGAAGAGGTGGACAGAATATTTTGAGGACCTTCTTAATAGACCAGCTCCACAAAACCCCCAGGACATCCAGCCAGCAGAAGAAGAGCTACAAATTAACGGTGAAAGACCAACGAAGGAAGAAAAAAAGAAAGCCATAAAGCTTCTAAGAGATTTGCGGTATTCACGACGCTATTGTGAGGGAAAAGCATCCACCTTAACCGCCTACAGTAGAAGAGAGTGTAAAGAAGGCTTCTGTCATCATAGAATTTAGGAACCACAGCTGCAGGACTCATCTAGAGTTCAGTTTTTCTTTGTCACAGGCAACAGCATACCATGGACATTTATTGCGTTCCGATCCAATCTCTGTAAGGAAAAATGTAATTTACCTTTCACCCCCATTTAATCCTTATTTTAACTTGTTGAACTAATTGACTAATAAATTTGTTGTATGTTATTTTAAACTAAACAAATAATTGTTTATTCAGTTAGTAGAAGTACGAAAGCAAACGTATGAGCAAGACTTTTTAATAATTACATACACATACAGAGAGCAATTTCTTATAAGAGGGTATTCGTTGGATTACACCAAATGGGAGCTTAACAGGCCAGAAACATTGCTTAAATACTTCACAAAAGGCGACGGACCAGATATAATACATTAACAATTGTTCAGCCCAGTGCAACATTGTTCGTGACTTCTGGAAATATCTTGTGAAGGCTCCATTAAGTAGAAGTGTCATTAATCTTCTATCTACATCTCTGCCAAGAGTAATCTTGCGTGCAGGTAGATACTTTAGAAGCCAATAGTAGATACTCTTGAGTTTTTTTTACTATTGGACCACTACAGCAAAGCAGGGGAGGAAATCCGTGACAATCAGTGTTAGTAGTAAATAAAGGTAGATTTAAATGTTCACATCCATCTCTCGGTAGTCTCATGTCCTACCAATTGCAATTAATAACTAATGTCCATCATAAGAATGTTCTGCACAAATTTGGCGTAATGAGTGCAAATCCCATCCATGAGAATGTGTTCAGTCATAAACAATGCACTCCAAAAGTTATGAATTAGAGCTACCTTGTCCCTTGTATTGTCAGATACATTGTGAGTTACAATTTTGTCCTGACTTTGATGGAGATAGCTGTAATTCAAAGTCCCCTTGATGTCTCGTGAAGACGCAAGCAGTGCAGTGTGATTCAGAGTACCAGATACCCATGTCGTTAATTTATGTTGGAGTTGATGTTGTGTAGGCAATATAATACATATTGTGTTTCAGAATATCCACCATCACTGTCATGTTTTGCAAACTAACCTCCATTTACATTGTTCGTACGAATTTGATGCATAATTGCAGGCAAAATAGTTCATGGTACATAGTAATAGTGGTGTATATAATTATTGTTGCATCGCCGTCAACTGTTTTCATGGAAATACCATAAGATGTAACAGCTGCGATTTCTGACTGGATACACCTAGATAGTGTATTTGCCAAGACGTTTCTGTCACCTTTGATAGGTCGTATCGAGAGAGACATACAGTTCTTCCTTTCTTCCTCTTCTGTCCACTCAGTGTACTAAAGGGGTTGGGGGCTCGCTAGCATTATATTAGAGAGGGGGATAGAGGGGAAGGAGTGACAGTGTCACGAGATCCAGAATCACTGAGACTATCTGCTTGGAACTTATCCTCAAGTCTTAAATTCACCTTCTCCCACTCCTGCTGCCTACCTTAAACCAGTTGCCAGGCAAATCTGAGCCATTGACAACGCCGGCACCACAACGATAACTCTCTTTTGTTAACCTTCGGGTTAACCCTGTGAAAAATACCAGAAACGTTAAACACCATAGCGAAGAGAAAGGAAATGGAAAGGAAGAAAACAGAAGCTAAGTCTCCCTGGTTAAAGGAAATATATAGCGAACAGTACAGTCAGCTAGACAAAGTAAAACGTCAAACCCGTGCCAACAAAAGGACATTTATGGATGACCTTGCACGACAGGCAGCAGAGGCAGCACTAAGAAATGAATAAAGCACAGTTTATAAAATAACAGGGGATATCGGTGGAAAACGGGGTGCAAACAATGTAGCGTTGGTGGGAGGCAGGCGGGGAGGTCTCGCCGCCGCAGCACGGGGGCGGGAGACAAGGTGGGCGGAGCGTTTCAGAGAGACTCTGGGCGGGGAGCTACCGGAGACACGATTGAATGTTCCTGAGGATTAGTGTGATCTGGATGTTAGTGCGGACATTCCGCGGGCGGAAGGGGACATCACGGCGGTCAAAGGGTTGGAGAATGGAAGGGCTCCTTGCTACGATGGCGTGGGTGCGTATTTGTTCAATGCGGGCCATTGGCTGACGGCGGAGCTATTAACACAACTATTAACCCAGGTCTGGGCGAATGGGATAGCGCCGCAGAGTGGAGTAGGGGAATGATTGTCGGATTGCCCAGGAGGGGTGACCTTGCAGACCTCAACGGTTTGAGAGGAATTGCTCTCCTATCATTTCCCAGTAAAATGCTGGGCAGGATGTTTATCCAGGGAGTTTCAAAGGCGGTTGGCCATGAGAGAGAGCGCGCGGGTTTTGGGGAGAACAGAGGATGTGCGGATCATCTGTTTACCCTTGGGGGCATCGTGGAGCGGTGCTCGGAATGGCAGGGACAGCTATACATTGGCTTTGTTGGTTTTGAAAGGGCTTTTAACAGCATGCACAGAGACAGCCTGTGGAAAGTAATGAGATCTTGTTGCATTCCCGGCTGCGTCGTTTCCATTATATAAGGCCTCTGTTCTTGCTTTGCATGCAGTGTTGGATTGAGTGATTTCGCTTTCGAGGTGATGACTGGAGTACAACAGGGATGCCCCTTGTCACAACATTATTTTGGATTTGGTGGTAAGTCGGACGGCAGAGGGCAGTCCAAGAGGAATTGGATGGACAACGTTTTCTACACTGGAAGACCTGGACTGTGCAGATGACATTGCACTACACACATATGAACACCAGCATATCAGGAGAGAAACCAATGAACTGAATGTTTGTAGCCAGCGGGTTGGTCTGGGCGTCAGTCGGGGGGGGGAGGAGGGCGGGATAGACAGTGGTCATGACGCTCTAATTGGGCGGTCCTGGGCCAATCACAATAGGGAGCCAGAGGTTGGGACAGACAGACACATTTGCTTGCCTAGGATGTGTGGTGACGCC